>JAJGRW010002766.1:0-221091 GCA_025461045.1 Carex parvula
AAACTGCACTGATTTGTGCAAATAACTGAGCAATAAAATTCCTAGCGCTGTGAGGTAAATCTGAGAGTTACTTGCCATCATTTAGAATGTATCTTTAAATCACAATACGGTATTGTGCTGGTATAATCCGATATCAATTTACTTTCATGTTGCCTTTTTTTAAATTAGAAAAATACAAATAGAAACAAGTTAGGGACCTCAATATAAAAATCTCATGTACTGTTCTGACAAGTCCCATGTAAACCATAAAAAATGACTTTGATAAAAAAAAGGAGGAACTGAATATTTGATCTCTTGATTGTTGATCTTTGCTCTTCTCATGCATATAATCCAAGATTAAAACCCCCAAAACGTATTTGAAGTTAGTAATTGTGTGTATGTCAATGTTAAAATACCCTAGGCCAATCCTCAAGTACACCCAGAAGTGATGTACCAGGCAACCTAATAAACCTAAACAAAGTGGCAAACTGTTGGTACCAAACAACCCCAAAACATCACTCTATACAAACCAAAATTAGAACCATATCTACACTTTGAATATGATCAAACTGTTTTATGAGCTAATAAAGGACATTTTCATGGACAAACAGAAACAAATTTCATATTTTTCTGATTTTTCTACAATTTCTGAGAGCATTTTAAAATTCTGATTCTAAAAAAAAAACTGGTACTGTACCAGGCATTTTTGTACATGGACTGCCTCTGTCTCACAAAAAAACAGGTTTGTTGGTTTACAGGTTTCCATTCTATTCAATTTTTTTTTTTTAAATTCGGATCACAAGACTAATTATATTGTGATTGTGTTTGTGTTTGTGTTTGTTGCAGATGAGAAGATTATGCTCTTTTGTGTTAAGGCAACCAAAGTGATTAGGTTTCGGCTTTCTACCTTGTAAGAGGTCAGTGCATTTTCTTAGTTTGCTGTTCTTTTTTTTTTTACTTAGCTGTCATTATTAGCTAATTATACTGGTAAGATTCTCCCTTATGTGCTCAGTTCCGACATATATCTTGTCAGTCCCATGAATGTAATTATGCCTTTTAGTCCTTATTATGTCAAAATTAACATTTTTACAATTGAGTTTAATTTGCTCATAGCAGTGGGCTTGCAGTAGGGAACTAGGTAAATTTAAAAAAAATTGTAGATTTAACAAACCAACAAACAAAAACCTCACAAACATGAATTCAACAGATATGGAACGGTTACATAGATAATACGGCATACAACATAGAGTAACAACATAAAAAAATAATGGAACACAAACAGTCACAGTTATGAAAACCAACAACATCGAATACTAACAAAGAAATTACCCCATCCCTAGGGTTATAATAGTAAAAAAGGTTAATTTCAATCCAAACTAGTCCTCTTGACCCCCTCGTGGGTGTCTCTTCTTCTTATTAGGGAAGTATCTAACCCGGTGTCCGTTATTGTTTTTGTCAACATTTTTCCAAACCCTCTTGCTTCTCCTCAGTCCCAAACTCATAGGCTCTCCTGGTGGGCCATAAGGGTAACCGGGAGGGCTCTGTTGAAACCAATTGACTTCTTCGTCCGAAGAGGAAATTTCATGCACTGGAGGATCTGGTACTCGCCATTCGGAGCCATCTCCAGGCTCCTTCACCACTGGCCTATTATAGATTATGACCTCTTCATCCCTTTGCGCATGATTAGGATTTACCGGATTAGGATTTGGCAGATTAGGATTTCGAGGATTAGGAATAGTGTTTGAAGGATTAGTATTAGGATTACCGTTTTTCATTCTATTACTCATTTTTTTTTTCTGATCACAAAATTAATATTGTGTTTGTTGCAGAATAGAAGATTGTGGGGGGCAATTGTGCAGCAATTAAATAGTGTTTGAAGGATGAACAGCCACCCCTTCATATGCCCTTGGCACCCTTTCGTTGGCATGGGCTCTTTTGTGTTAAGGCAACCAAAGTGAACATAATTAATGGTTAATTATGCTGTTATTTATGACACATTAAATTTCTAGTTAATTTCATTTGTTGAATTGGTTTCATTTATGTAATATAATTTCCCTTCTCCTTAACAACGATATTAAAACTATTTGACTGTTGTCATTTATATTACTGTTTCGCATCCAAGGGAATATCAAATATAATATATGGGGCTATAATCTTATTGTTATACATGGTACATAATTTTTGAGCAAGTGTTAAAAAAATAACAAAATTCAGCCAAAGGGCGGTTTTGACCCAGTGACCACTGAAATATGGACCCCCTTGAACAATTCTACAGATATTGTCTCATAATATAACAAAAAAATATAATCCGAAACTTAAAAAACATTAGCAACGGTGCCTCATGCAAATGGTTAGCAGTTCCACAATAAAAAACTATAAACTGAAACTGAACAACATTTGCAACGGTGTCGCTTGCAAATAGTTAGGACTGTTACAATAAAAATAAAATAAACCAAACCTATAACAGCATTAGCAACGGTGGCTCATGCAAATAGTTATCACCTTTACAATTAAAAAATATAAACTACAACTTAAAAACATTAGCAACGGTGCCGCTTGCTAATAATTAGTCATTTCACATTAAATTAATATAAACTTGATTTTAAAAACAATTGCAACGGTGTCGCTTGCAAATAGTTAGGGCGTTTGGAATATAATAATATAAGAAATAAACTTAAAATCATTTGCAACGGGGACCCTTGCAAATAGTTAGGGCCTTTACAATAAAATAATAAAAACATCATCTTAAAAACATTTGCAACGGGGACCCTTGCAAATAGTAATGTCTTGGTTAATATAATAATAAAAAAAATAAATCCAAAAACAATTGCAACGGTGTCTCTTGCAAATAGTAATGTCTTTTAGAATATAATAATATAAAAAAGAAATCCAAAAACAATTGCAACGGTGCCGCTTGCAAATAGTAACACAATTCACAATAAAATAATATCTGTCGTGTTTGGGGTGGGTATTATTATTTGCAAGGGCCAACAAGAGACATTAGCAAGGGGATCCATCACATATTTGCAAGCGTGATGATTTGCAAGGGCCTGCCGTTGCAGTTGTATTAATTTAATCAGAAAACCAAAATCTTTTGCAACGACCCTTCCTACGCTTGCAACAAGCACTTGCTCCCGTTGCCTTTACTGGAGATTCTAATAGTGATCTATGTTAGAAGGTCATTTCTGGACATACCGATAATAATTGGTCACAATTGATTGAAGATTGTCTAGAACATGAAGTGTATGATGGTATCAAAGATAGTGAGGATGAATTTTTTATCAAATGGTGGAAAACAAAGGCGAATTCAATGAGAAAATTAAAAAATCAAAATACCATATGTGTCTTAAATGGTTGAAGGACAACTTTGGTGTGGAATTGACACAGCCGGGCGCAACCTAGGAGATTATACGTTGCCATCAGTAGTGGTTCCTCCTTGATGGAAGACTAAAAACCCCAACAAATTTAGCCACTCGAGATTCAATAATCCTTACTAGCAGAGAAGATATGGATTGATTTAGTGTATATTTTGTTTAGTGTATGCTTTGTTTGAACAAAATTTATTTAGCTAGACCTCTTACCCTTATTAAAATGCGTCTCTGACTACGTCTAATATGTGCTTCATCCGTTCTTCCACATCTCTGACTTGTTCAGTTCTTCTACGTCTCTGACTTGTTCAAATCTTCTACGTCTCTGAAAAAATGAGGATTTCATCCAAGTACATGAAAAATTAATCACTAAAGTTTAAGAAAAGCTGAAATTACAATGACCAGTCCTATAATTTTGTCCAGATTCAAAATTCAGGCTAGATTCAAAAATCAAACCTTCCTTTAATTTTTATTACTTAATTCGTAAATTGATTGGAATTAAAATGAACACTTCAGATTAATCCGATAGACGGTAAATGATTTTTTAATGACGTCAATAGAAAAAAAAATTAATACGCTATGTTAGCGGTGACAAAATAAAGCTATATGCCAATTTTTTGTAAAAAAATAAATAAATATGTCATATTAGATCCGATGTTCCAACTCTGGAATAAACCGAAACAAGGCATGTAGGGCAAGTAATTAATCGATAATGTTACTCTCGGACAATCGATATTGGCATGGTTCACCGGCATCCGAATTTTCAACGGAGAATGCAACAGGGTCGCGCTTGAGACCCAATACATGACGGGCCTAGATGGTATGGTCAAATATAAATGATTCCCTTTTTTCAATTTTTTATTGTTAGTATGACTGCCGAAAATTGTATTGATATAAAAAATTATTTATTAATTTTGAAATCTACACCCTGACGCAGGAGAATTCTAAAAATGTTCAAACCGCAGTAAAAGTTTTTAGTTTTAAGCCAACTTTTCGGAAACAAAATTCCCAGTTCTAGGCTATCCATAATCGCAGAATAAGTTACCGGTTTTAGAAACCGGAGATTAAATTTGTGGATTTCGCTTTTCAAAACCAGGGATAAAATTTGCGGTTTTGAGAAATCAGAGATTAAATCTGCAGTTTTATGAAACCGGAAATTTTATTTGCGGTTTTGGAATTTTCTCTATTTAAACGACGCAGCATCTCTTTATCCCTCACACTGTCTCTCCCTATCTCTCTTCTTGTATCTCCTTTTCTCCCTTTCTCTCTTCTCATTTCTCCGCGACTCTCCGACTGTCTGATCTATTGGCACTTCGATTCAGGTATTTTTAATTTTTTTATTTACTATTTAATTTAGAAAATAGTAAATTAGTTTAGGATAATTCAAAATGGTTTAGAATATTGTCCAAATAATTTAGAAATTTCAAAATGGTTTGGAATATTGTCCGAATAATTTAGAAATTCAAAAATGGTTTAGAATGTTGTTCGAATAATTTAGGAAATTCCAAAATGGTTTAGAATATTTTAGAAAATTCTAAAATGGTTTAGAATAGTTTAGAAAATTCCAAAATTTCTCACGAATAATTTAGAAAATTCCAAAAAAATTTAGAATATTATTCGAATAATTTAGAAATTCCAAAATGGTTTAGAATATTTTAGAAAATTCCAAAATGGTTTAAAATATTGTTCGAATAATTTAGAAAATTCCAAAATGGTTTAGAATATTTTAGAAATTTTCAAAATAGTTTAGAATAATTTAGAAAATTCCAACATGGTTTTAGAATATTATCCGAATAATTTAGAAAATTCTAAAATGGTTTCGGATAATTTAAGAAATTCCAAAATAGTTTATGATAATTTAGGAAATGAACATCTTCGACGAATTTTGTAGTATGGCAGACGAAGTACCTAATCAAGTAGAGAGAGACTAAATTAATGCAAGAGGTGTTTAGTCATTTGTTGTGGATACCTCACAGCCATCATAGGGTATCTGAGACTTCTATGAAGGTAAGCATTTACTTATTTGATTTTTCATAACTCAGTCAGAAATCAATCATATTATAATTCCTATTTATGTTCTAATGTAGAGTTCGGAGGTTTTAAACGTCAAACACTATCGGATGCATTGCGAGTACCACGAGAAATACGCATTGTATTTGATTCGATTGGGCTTATATCATATCGCAGTCATGCCTGATATTGCCATTGATGCGGCGCTTATACATGGACTTGTCGAGCAATGGCGTTCTGAGATGCACATCTTTCATCTTCCTTTCGGAGAGATGACAGGTATCAACTACACTACTTCAAATAAAATTGTTATTTTTAATATTTTAATGATAAGTCAAACAAAAAAATTGCTTATAATTTTTTATTCAAATAAATTACATCCACGTTAGAGGACGTGAGCTGTTTGTGGGGTTTTGATCAGAGTCAAAATAATGATGATTTACGTAGGGTTTTGGCTTAGGTTTTACATATTTTCTCACACTTATGTTTAGTTTATTAGAGAAAAATGCTACTGTCACCCTTCTTTATGTTTTATTGCAGAAAATAGGTTTTGGGACTATTTTACACCAAATGGAGCTAGAATCGGGTCAATCGGATCAGCGACGCTTATCGACTAAGTCTTTGTTCGGTCCGTATTGCTTGATACGGACCAGGCCTAGCACAAAGCAGAAGATAGCGCTGGAAGCATTAAACCCTAACCGTCAAGGTCCTAACCGTATCACCTGATACGGTCCGTATCCGAAGGCGCCTCTTGGAGAATAACTGCCGACAGCTGTTTCCAGATCAGTTTCTTAGCCCCTACTCAACCTCCAGACGTCCCTCCACTTCTATATAAAGCCCCTAGGCAGAATGAATAGTTATCTTTGTAATTAGGGTTAGATTTGATTAAAGTGAGAAGAGAGGAGTGCTTGTAACAATGCCGTTCCGCGGCTAAGTTCCTTTTCTTAGGGCTAGGCAGTAAACCTTGTTACTCTTGATGTTTTGATATATATATATTTATGTTGATTATGATTTCTTGTTGTTGAATCGAAATACTTTTGTGATTTACTATCTCTTCATCTAACTTCAATGATCTAGTTTGAGTCCGTTAGGGTAGTGACAGTACTTTAATGGTAAGAGAAACTATTAATATGAATTAGCCTCGTTGAGATCTATTAGGTTTATGTGAAGAAAACCTTAGCAGGGAAACCATAAACCAGACCAACAAAACGCGTACCAAATTCCATCACATGCGTAAAGAAAATTGCAGTGATCTGTGTAGTAATTTGGAGTACTTAAGAGATCAGACATTTGCGTAAGGAAAATCGCAGTGTCCTATGTAGAATCTCGGTGAAAGATCTGTCATTCTTGCGTAATATAAATCGCAATGACCTATGTGGTGTCTTTAAACAACAGCAGGAAATCAGACGCAATAGAAATATATTGTCAAGGCGGATTGAGTGGCAATGGTGTGCCGAAACCCTAGGAATTCTCATCTCTATCTTTATTTTAATTACTTTTAATTGCTTCTAATTCACATTGATCACAACAACATCTCTCAATTTTCAGATTTCGTCTAACCTTTCGAAAGATTGTGATTCGATCGCTCAAAGTATTGAACCAATATTCCCTGTGGATCGACCTCGAACATACTACTCGATAGGATTGTGCGCTTGCAGTCCGAACCGATAGCATTTCCGAGTTTATAAATATTAAAAGAAACATTGCTCTCTTTTGAGTGATCAAGCTTTTTGGCGCCGTTGTCGGAGAATAACGGTTCATTGTGCAAGGCCTCGCAAGACGTCCTTGATTTGACCATTGAATCCAATTAATTAGAAACGCCTAGATTTCTTTTTATTTTCTGCATTTTTATTTTTCTTTTATTTTCAATTTTGTTTTTCATTTTATTTTCTTTTCTTTTTCAGTTTTTAGTTTAATTTTCAGATTTTTTTTTTCTTTTTAGGACACTACACGCTAGCCGAATCATCCGTACGAAGATCCGAGAGGATTGCTAGTAGGAGAGGACAATTCATTTTTACATCACCGATAAGAACCAATCATAGTTCTTCATCGAGTAATTCTGAAATTGAAGAAGACTCAGATTCGATCAACATGGATATCCCACCGAACCAACCGATTAACAATGGAAGACAAAACAATTGTGATCATGGAGTTCACGATGCAGCAAGATCCAAACTTCTACGAGACTATTGCGTACCGCGCGCGAATGATCCTAATTCTAGCATAAACCCGCCAACTGTTACGAACCGTAATTTTGAGATCAAACCTGCTCTCATAAATATGGTTTCGTAACAGCAATTTGGAGGATTTCCACATGAAGATCCACATCTTTATTTGTCAATTTTCCTAGGGATATGCGAGACGATAAAGATCAACGGAGTTACTGGTGAAGCAATCAGGCTAAGGCTATTTCAATTCTCATTAAAAGATAAAGCAAGAGCATGGTTATTTTCCTTACAGGCCAATTCCTTTCAAACTTGGGACCAATTGTTTAATGTGTTTATTGCAAAATATTTTCCACCATCCAAAACTTCGAGGTTTAGAAATGCAATTACCAATTTTGAACAAAGGGATGGTGAAACATTGTGTGAAGCATGGGATAGATATAAGGATATGTTAAGGTGTTGTCCACATTATGGTTTAGAAAGATGGCTGATTGTCCAAACTTTTTATAATGGTCTAAACCCTACCGATAGGTTGTCTATTGATGCTTCCGCAGGAGGAGCAATCATGAACAAAGAACCTGACGAGGCTTACAACCTAATTGAAGAGATTGCAATCAACCAACACTACTGGATCCCTAAGCGAAAGAAGCCAACTCCAACACCTGGCATGCACCGAGTAGATGATATCTCCATGCTGAGCGCAAAGATCGATGCTTTGCAAATGGCACTCAACAAGCAAACCAAGCAGCGAACGGTAGCAGCAGTCAATGCCGTAACAGCATGTGGCTATTGTGGAGGAGCGCATGAGAAGACCGAATGTATGAATGTGACGGAAACTGAGGAAGAAATAGAGCAAGCAAACGCAATCGATAACAGCTTTCGACCTCGGCCCGCCTACAATACATACTGTCACACCCCAAACCAGGATTTCTGGATTAGGATATGATCAAATCCCCGCCTCGTGTCTAATCATCAATAAACACGCAAGGCTAAACAATATAATAATCAAACAACAGCGGAAGCAATATAATACAAACAAGCAATAGTCATAAATATCAAATAAACATACATATACACACATCCATACAATCCACCTCGGGATAAAATAAACATGACTAATCAAAAGGGATACATGATCTATTGAGTCCAATATATATAACAAAACATTGGACTCGCAAAATCCTAAACAAAAGCCCCTAATCTATATCAAGTGATGTGACCGTCGGGGACAGCTCCTGACGCCTCCTGCTGCGGACCGTCAGACTCTGTACCTGCCCACATCCATAAAAAGGAGGGGATGAGCGAATGATCGCCCAGTATGTAACCCAGTATTATCCCTTCAGGGATCCTCTTAAGTCAAAGCACATTTTAATTCGAAATCTACGTAAAGTCGGTAATTCACTTTTAATGCATATGCTACAGAAATTAAAACCTATCATAGTACTACAAAAGAAAAATATACATATAATAGATGACATGATGTGATTATCCTATTATGCCAAAATGCCAAAGTTCCCAAAATAAAATCTGAGGATCAATATTATACTCAACCGAAGTCCAGTACAATAGGTACTGTGTGTACAAATTGATATAGTAATAGTACGGATAATTTTGTCACCCCGTGCCGTGCCCAGTTCAATCAAATTGAATTTGTATCTCAAAAGTGACATAACACAAGGACTGCGATCAGAGGGGCAAAGATACCCGATGCCTAATGACATCGAGCTTTGCCCCAATTACTTCAACCCGTAGGCTGGTGCACGCTAGCCGATGGTTATATCGAAATTCGTGTAACATCCAAGGACTGCGATCAGAGGAGCAAAGGTACCCGATGCCTAAGGACATCGAGCTTTGCCCCAATTACTTCAACCCGTAGGCTGGTGCACGCTAGCCGATGGTTACACTTAATTCCATGTGTTTTCCTTCTCTAAGACGATTCATCACCAAACATATAAAATAGGAGAAAACTACAAGCAAGACGTAAGAATAAGTCAATTCATCTCCTCATGAGCAGAGACGAAACTCCACCATCCGGCCAGATCAATGGGACATCATAACAATAAAAATAAAATCTGCCACCGCATCCTCGGCAGCCGTACTAGGCAAGTAGCTCCTAATGTAGGGGGGATAGCTCCCGAATCGTCTCCGGACTCGTGATCGGTCCGCACAAAATGTAAAATGATCGAAAATGATATACTACCAAGCTCATGCATATAATAATAATAATCCTAGTAAGACCTCTAAGGGATCAAGTGACCCCTCAGCCCAATGACCCACAAACCGTCACGCATCCCATGCCTACGTGACGGAAAGCAGTCATTCGGTCTTCTATCTCACGCTCACCAATGCACATGCTTAACTACGATAATATGTTGTCCTCTACGAGAAGGGGACAACTAGTATCCTAATATATTATTAATTAAATTACGCTACTCCTAAGAAAGCATTAAATTTTCAATTTAAAAGGGGTTATGCAAATCCTAATTTACAGTTCAGAAAGGATTAAACATGCTCTAATGCAACTACAAAATTTAAAGTACAAATGTCAGGTCAAGTGGTCGACTGGTGAGAGTACGCCACGAAAGAAAAATACAGATATCCCACACCTGTATGGCAGTAGTGGTTGTACGCAAGCGCTAGCAGTCTCCGCAATCCGCTCGATCCTCACCTGCTCCGGTGTAGCCGTCAGCGGAATCGGACCACGGGTCGGAACCAACGTAGGTCTGCTGACCTGTAATTTAGACGTAACTTAATTAAATTCTAGACTAAATATCCGCAACCCATTACCCAGTTTAATTAATTTCGCTAAGTGTTCGTGTTTAATTAATTAACTAACTAAGATTCGAATCTAATTATTAATCTAACGTACTTAAATCATTTGTTATATTTTAATTTGAAAATAAACCGTTAGTTAAATCCTATAACATTAATCGGTTCCACTAATTTTAATTATACGCTAAAACACGTAGATTATTTGTTACTTTATATATTGCGATAATAATCGCATTTTAAAACGTGTAGTGTAAAAGTATGCTTACTAATTAATTACCCTAATAATCATGTGAATTTATTTCTAAGTATGTGTAAAACAAAAATACGTTGTTAAAATCAATTGTTCTATAACTTTTAGATTTAGACATTTAGTTTACTAATTCGTACGCGCTAATTTATTTAAATATACAATATATTACGTTGCTTATTTAATTATCCTACTTAATCCAATTTGTAACTATCTTAACGATGCATAAAATAATATTATGTGGATAATTAATTATTCCTTATTAATTAACAACATATGTATATATATTTAGGTTCCGTAATTAAAACTCAAGTTATTATTTTGAATTAACTACGGTGTGGGGTGTTTTAATTTAATTCGTGTCCTACTTTGAAGTTTAACAATAACTAGTAATAATTTATGATGTGTCACTTGTTTATTGAATGAAGAATTATTTGCTCATACGATCAGACTACGCATTATACTTGTGTTTATATGTCATTAGAATATACATTAACGAATCAAAATACCAGATAAGTATATAAGATAATTTATATTATAATTATGATAAATTAGTTATACTAATTATATCTGTTTATTAATTATACATTAACGTTACGATTGTTATTTACAATTTATTTTATTTGGAGTTTTTGAGTTGATCGATTATCTAATTATTTAAGAACACTTGACCACTTTCATTTTTATTTCCAATAATTATTCATAGAAGAGAAATATCAATTAAACCTCGATTAATCTTTTCTTGAGTGCAAATTGTTGTTCCAAACTATTACTTACGTTTTCAACATTTTAAAACTAATATTTCTATGAAATTCCCATTAGAAAAGGCTTATCATACAAATTTTTACATTCTGTCGCAAAGAGGTCCTTATTCAGGGACTGTTTTCTAAACCAGTTTTATTTTCTGTCACAGTTTGGTCCCTGAACCCTGTCAGATCCGAATTTTTGCACTATAGACCCTGTTATTTACCAGAATTTACCCACAGTTGTGCAGAATGCTGAGATTTACAGATTAGACCCTGGAATGTTGCAGAATAGCACAGAAAATGCAGAAAACTGGAAAACTTACAAACAACCCCTGAATTTATCAAAAATTCGGCCAGAACAGTACCAGTACGCAGCTGGACTGGTACCAGTTTTCAGATTGGAATTTAAATGGTGTTTTGAACACTTACCCGAGAGAGAATCGCAACGAAGGTCGAAGCTCGGCAGGTACCAAGCAGCGGCTCGCCTTACAGCCGCCAAAATCAGCAGCACCACAGAGAGAGGCACTGCACCAGCACCGAATCAGCACCGTACCAGCACTTCACCAACACCGCAGCAGTACCGCACCAACATCGATTACAAGCACAAGGAAAACCCTAACGGGTTCGAAACTGGAAAAATCCGAACCCAATAAAGAGAGTGACAGAGAGAGAGGTCAAGAGAGAGATAGTGGAGAGATGGTTCTCCTTCGAGAGAGAGAAACCGAGGGTCGGAGATAAAAATTTCGTAGAGAGAGAGAGGTGCTTTTCTGTCAGCAGCCGAGAGGGAGAAGAGGTAGCGGAGGAGGCAGAGAGGGGTAAGATCGGAGAGAAAATAGCTAGAGAAACAATGGTGGCTTGGAGAGAAAGCAATAGAGAAGAGAAGAAAGGGGGTGCATCAGCGATATCAAAGAGGGGAAAAGTGGTTCGGCACTATCGCCAGAGGAGAAGAAGAAGGGACAAATTAGAAAGGGTGAGCTGTTCTGTCCCAGCAGAGAAGGATCCGGAGCTTATACAAAAATCCAAATTTTCGGTTTAATTGATGTATGCTTTGAGATTTGTGCAGAACAGAATTGAACGGTTCAGCTTATTTCCAAATTAAAAAGGAGTTCATATTTAATGGTATTCTATGAATCAATTATATCTAATCGAACGATTTAATAAAACTGACGTTTAAGAATTGATACGAAATTTTTTTATTGTTCTTTGATTAATTTTACAAATTTATTCGTCATTTCATTAACTATTAATTTATAATGGTTATTAATATTTTGTATTTCTTCCTTAAAATTCATATTTGTGCAAATAAATTCTACAATTTATAAAATTAATTAATTAGTTAAATAAATAATTTAGCTAAGTTAATTTATTCATTTAATTTATTACCCTTTATTTTCCTTGATTAGTCAATTAAAATTTTAATTGGTTGCTAATTTTAATTATCGATTAATTAACTACATTTGAATTTACGGTTTATAACATCCTCCCCCCCTAATAAAAAGTTTCGTCCCGAAACGAAAAGTGCGTTCGTAAAAGACGAAATTGCTAGTAGTATTATGTTATCCGTGGTTGTGCACTCTTTGCACAAGTCTCGTTGGCTAATTAGTCCCTGGAGCTAGATTCCACAGCGTTTACGTATTTTCTTACGCGCGTTCAGGATAGGATTGGTGACCTAACATGTTTCTCGTGGCTCCGTTTTGTTCCTTGATTGTATCTTCGACGAGGTTCGTAGTACGGAGTTGAGAGCTTCAGTATAAGTTTCACTCTCGACTCTCCAAGTCGATGTGGGGACGTAAAGCTTTCAAGTACGTTGATTTTAAGTTATGCAGATGAGTTACAAAATTTCGAAAGCAGAGATGTAAGAATGTCGAACAGGGTAAGAAATTCCAACGAAATGAAGCTCTTAGGAATGAAAAGAACCTAAATCGGGTTGAATCAGTTCACTTAATTAATTTATATACGATCAGGAATGAATTCGCCAATTTTTAGTTTATTCGAATAATTCGCTAAGTTTGATTTAGGAACTCTTAAAAAGGGATATATATGTATATGTAGCGTTTAGGAAGCATGATTTCATTTTAGAAGTTACGCAGTCTAGTCATACAATGAGACTCATTGAATTGATAACACGAAGGGTTAAACGTAATCAAAATGATATAATTTATATTCAAAGGACGAACTTAAAAATTAAAATGATTAATGGATTTACTCAACTTCGAATCAATAATAATCTCCACTTGAACTCTATTTTATAGGAAGTCCTTCGGAATCTTGAGAAGAGTTTTGGGTTAAACTTAAGAGGTATGTCCTTTTTAAATGACTTAAACGAGGATTAGATTACAAAGAATGAATTTTCGAGCTAGAGGTTGCGTTTGGGATTAATAGGCACACAAAATATAGATAAGTAATTCATTAATATTGGAGGGGAAGTGAACCAGATTCAATCACATAACTTATCCAATTTAGGTAGGTCAAAGGAGATCAATTCTAAATGATTTAATTCGGGTCAAATTTAAGAACGGCAGGGACGCGAGTTACGTTGGATAGCTCGAATAGAACTGTCTTAGAAATGGTTGAAACACAATCTACTTTGAGTTTAATCAGAATTCAAAATAATGTTTTTCAATAAATAACTTGATGGAAGTGGATCACATTGAATTAAGCTGTATTGACTAATTGAACGACAACTTGATAAGATTGATAATTAGTGAAGGAGTCAAGTATGAGAATTAATTTCTCGAAATTGGATAGCAAATGTACGCTTTAAGTTCAAATGGAATGATAATCACTCCTTAACACACAAGGAATTGTTTAATTTAATTTAATTTGATCTTGTCTAGCTCATCCATACATAGTTAGGGTAAATATAGATCCAAGTCTAATTAATTTTCATTCGGAGTAATTAAATCGACGTTCGATCGGATAATTTCCAACGGAGTCAAGCTGACATAATTGAGATGTATAGAATTTTAAACGGTCAAATTATTGACACGTTTTCTAGAGTTGGTAACAAATGGTGTGCTCGAATCGCCAAGTTAAAATCAAGAATAGTCACACTCTTACAATTCAAATAGGGTTGGAATAACATGGAATAAGTCTCGTTACGGGATGATATTGAATAATTATCAAATCATGACGGAAATAACACATCTTAAGGATTCGTGCACTAGCATTGAGTTTCAAATTTTGAAATTTGAATGATGATCAGGAAAGATTGAATTAGCGAGAGAGGTTTCGTTAACGGTCAGCCCCAATATTCAACTAAAATATAGGAATCAACTCTTAGGGAATGATCGTGGTTTGAGTCAAATTGGTTTTAGTTAAAGGAAATGTCATATCAATGGTTTAGGACATTATCACCACATTTCAAATTATTTTTGATAGCTGGAGTTAAAATCCGTACAGACGGTAGTTCGATTCAAACGACGTTTTCTCCAGACATTTCTTTCAGAGAGAAATCAATTGGAACTTGTTCGATCGTCACTGCAGAGGAGACGGCTGAAGTATCAAGGTGTTAAACGAACCCATTCTTTGCGTTTGGACAGTTAACGAGAAAGTACACGTAGATCTTCTGTAGGTAGTCGCAGTGGAGGAGATGAGCTACTACCGGTCCCTCAGGTGGAAAAATAACAAGTCGAAGGAGACTGTCGCACAACTGCGTCGAGTCCATACTCCTCTCGATGTGGTGGCTGATGGGACGAGATTGGTGATGATGGCGGAGAGGGTGGAGACTGGCTGTCTGTAACGCTCTGCGGTAAACCTTCTCGATTATATCCCGCTACTCTTCGGGGTAAGCACGTGGCACTACAAGAAGTGGCATTGTGACCTCGCCTTATGGATGGCTGGAATTGAACCATAGGTGGCCGTGATGAAGCGTTACTCGCATATTAGGTCACACAATATTCTTGGTTCTTATAATCTAAAACGTTAGTGTATTAACTATGTTGGCATTCTCGAGGTAACATCGGGTCTCTACGTCATAGTTCTTAGCCAGTTCGAGTCTCCTCCATCCTTGTACACGAATATCTGCTTCAAGTTCTTAAGGTCGATAATCGAGGTGACGAACCGCCTCCTGAGTGTTTCAGGACTTATATCGCGTAGCCGTCCACTCGAACTTAGTCACGGATGTAATAATTTGGATTGAAGGCAAAGTAAATCGTGAAGATAATCCTGTGATCGTAAATATTTCTTGTAAATCCACCTCATATAGGTGGAGCAAAATGACGAATACGATTTCGCTTTAGTAGAGCAGATAGAACGTAAGATAGGATGAAGCTCGATTGTCGATGTCTACATGAGATACTATTTAAAGTATCGGTCAAGTGCTTTGACTCGTATATATTAATATTTATCAACTTATGACTTTGCTTCTTATTTGTTTAGTGAATGGTATTCGGTTTATCGTACAAAGGATTACGATAAACCTGTGCTCTGATACCACCCAAAGGATGTCACACCCCAAACCAGAATTTCTGGATTAGGATATGATCAAATCCCCGCCTCGTGTCTAATCATCAATAAACACGCAAGGCTAAACAATATAATAATCAAACAACAGCGGAAGCAATATAATACAAACAAGCAATAGTCATAAATATCAAATAAACATACATATACACACATCCATACAATCCACCTCGGGATAAAATAAACATGACTAATCAAAAGGGATACATGATCTATTGAGTCCAATATATATAACAAAACATTGGACTCGCAAAATCCTAAACAAAGCCCCTAATCTATATCAAGTGATGTGACCGTCGGGGACAGCTCCTGACGCCTCCTGCTGCGGACCGTCAGACTCTGTACCTGCCCACATCCATAAAAAGGAGGGGATGAGCGAATGATCGCCCAGTATGTGACCCAGTATTATCCCTTCAGGGATCCTCTTAAGTCAAAGCACATTTTAATTCGAAATCTACGTAAAGTCGGTAATTCACTTTTAATGCATATGCTACAGAAATTAAAACCTATCATAGTACTACAAAAGAAAAATATACATATAATAGATGACATGATGTGATTATCCTATTATGCCAAAATGCCAAAGTTCCCAAAATAAAATCTGAGGATCAATATTATACTCAACCGAAGTCCAGTACAATAGGTACTGTGTGTACAAATTGATATAGTAATAGTACGGATAATTTTGTCACCCCGTGCCGTGCCCAGTTCAATCAAATTGAATTTGTATCTCAAAAGTGACATAACACAAGGACTGCGATCAGAGGGGCAAAGATACCCGATGCCTAATGACATCGAGCTTTGCCCCAATTACTTCAACCCGTAGGCTGGTGCACGCTAGCCGATGGTTATATCGAAATTCGTGTAACATCCAAGGACTGCGATCAGAGGGGCAAAGATACCCGATGCCTAATGACATCGAACTTTCGCCCACACATAGCTTCAACCCGTAGGCAAGTGCACGCTAGCCGATGGTTACACTTAATTCCATGTGTTTTCCTTCTCTAAGACTATTCATCACCAAACATATAAAATAGGAGAAAACTACAAGCAATGCGTAAGAATAAGTCAATTCGTCTCCTCATGTGCAGAGACGAAACTCCACCATCCGGCCAGATCAATGGGACAAGGGCTCGTGAGCGGCCCATAACAACAAAATAAAATCTGCCACCGCAACCTCGGCAGCCGTACTAGGCAAGTAGCTCCTAATGTAGGAGGGGATAGCTCCCGAATCGTCTCCGGACTCGTGATCGGTCCGCACAAAATGTAAAATGATCGAAAATGATATACTACCAAGCTCATGCATATAATAATAATAATCCTAGTAAGACCTCTAAGGGATCAAGTGACCCCTCAGCCCAATGACCCACAAACCGTCACGCATCCCATGCCTACGTGACGGAAAGCAGTCATTCGGTCTTCTATCTCACGCTCACCAATGCACATGCTTAACTACGATAATATGTTGTCCTCTACGAGAAGGGGACAACTAGTATCCTAATATATTATTAATTAAATTACGCTACTCCTAAGAAAGCATTAAATTTTCAATTTAAAAGGGGTTATGCAAATCCTAATTTACAGTTCAGAAAGGATTAAACATGCTCTAATGCAACTACAAAATTTAAAGTACAAATGTCAGGTCAAGTGGTCGACTGGTGAGAGTACGCCACGAAAGAAAAATACAGATATCCCACACCTGTATGGCAGTAGTGGTTGTACACAAGCGCTAGCAGTCTCCGCAATCCGCTCGATCCTCCCTTGCTCCGGTGTAGCCGTCAGCGGAATCGGACCACGGGTCGGAACCAACGTAGGTCTGCTGACCTGTAATTTAGACGTAACTTAATTAAATTCTAGACTAAATATTCGCAACCCATTACCCAGTTTAATTAATTTCACTAAGTGTTCGTGTTTAATTAATTAACTAACTAAGATTCGAATCTAATTATTACTCTAACGTACTTAAATTATTTGTTATATTTTAATTTGAAACTAAACCGTTAGTTAAATCCTATAACATTAATCGGTTCCACTAATTTTAATTATACGCTAAAACACGTAGATTATTTATTACTTTATATATTGCGATAATTAATTGCATTTTAAAACGTGTAGTGTAAAAGTATGCTTACTAATTAATTACCCTAATAATCATGTGAATTTATTTCTAAGTATGTGTAAAACAAAAATACGTTGTTAAAATCAATTGTTCTATAACTTTTAGATTTAGACATTTAGTTTACTAATTCTTACGCGCTAATTTATTTAAATATACAATATATTACGTTGCTTATTTAATTATCCTACTTAATCCAATTTGTAACTATCTTAACGATGCATAAAATAATATTATGTGGATAATTAATTATTCCTTATTAATTAACAACATATGTATATATATTTAGGTTCCGTAATTAAAACTCAAGTTATTATTTTGAATTAACTACGGTGTGGGGTGTTTTAATTTAATTCGTGTCCTACTTTGAAGTTTAACAATAACTAGTAATAATTTATGATGTGTCACTTGTTTATTGAATGAAGAATTATTTGCTCATACGATCAGACTACGCATTATACTTGTGTTTATATGTCATTAGAATATACATTAACGAATCAAAATACCAGATAAGTATATAAGATAATTTATATTATAATTATGATAAATTAGTTATACTAATTATATCTGTTTATTAATTATACATTAACGTTACAATTGTTATTTACAATTTATTTTATTTGGAGTTTTTGAGTTGATCAATTATCTAATTATTTAAGAACACTTGACCACTTTCATTTTTAATTTCCAATAATTATTCATAGAAGAGAAATATCAATTAAACCTCAAATAATCTTTTCTTGAGTGCAAATTGTTGTTCCAAACTATTACTTATGTTTTCAACATTTTAAAACTAATATTTCTATGAAATTCCCATTAGAAAAGGCTTATCATACCAATTTTTACATTCTGTCGCAAAGAGGTCCTTATTCAGGGATTGTTTTCTAAACCAGTTTTATTTTCTGTCACAGTTTGGTCCCTGAACCCTGTCAGATCCGAATTTTGCACTATAGACCCTGTTATTTACCAGAATTTACCCACAGTTGTGCAGAATGCTGAGATTTACAGATTAGACCCTGGAATGTTGCAGAATAGCACAGAAAATGCAGAAAACTGGAAAACTTACAAACAACCCCTGAATTTATCAAAATTCGGCCAGAACAGTACCAGTACGCAGCTGGACTGGTACCAGTTTTCAGATTGGAATTTAAATGGTGTTTTGAACACTTACCCGAGAGAGAATCGCAACGAAGGTCGAAGCTCGGCAGGTACCAAGCAGCGGCTCGCCTTACAGCCGCCAAAATCAGCAGCACCACAGAGAGAGGCACTGCACCAGCACCGAATCAGCACCGTACCAGCACTTCACCAACACCGCAGCAGTACCGCACCAACATCGATTACAAGCACAAGGAAAACCCTAACGGGTTCGAAACTGGAAAAATCCGAACCCAATAAAGAGAGTGACAGAGAGAGAGGTCAAGAGAGAGATAGTGGAGAGATGGTTCTCCTTCGAGAGAGAGAAACCGAGGGTCGGAGATAAAAATTTCGTAGAGAGAGAGAGGTGCTTTTCTGTCAGCAGCCGAGAGGGAGAAGAGGTAGCGGAGGAGGCAGAGAGGGGTAAGATCGGAGAGAAAATAGCTAGAGAAACAATGGTGGCTTGGAGAGAAAGCAATAGAGAAGAGAAGAAAGGGGGTGCATCAGCGATATCAAAGAGGGGAAAAGTGGTTCGGCACTATCGCCAGAGGAGAAGAAGAAGGGACAAATTAGAAAGGGTGAGCTGTTCTGTCCCAGCAGAGAAGGATCCGGAGCTTATACAAAAATCCAAATTTTCGGTTTAATTGATGTATGCTTTGAGATTTGTGCAGAACAGAATTGAACGGTTCAGCTTATTTCCAAATTAAAAAGGAGTTCATATTTAATGGTATTCTATGAATCAATTATATCTAATCGAACGATTTAATAAAACTGACGTTTAAGAATTGATACGAAATTTTTTTATTGTTCTTTGATTAATTTTACAAATTTATTCGTCATTTCATTAACTATTAATTTATAATGGTTATTAATATTTTGTATTTCTTCCTTAAAATTCATATTTGTGCAAATAAATTCTACAATTTATAAAATTAATTAATTAGTTAAATAAATAATTTAGCTAAGTTAATTTATTCATTTAATTTATTACCCTTTATTTTCCTTGATTAGTCAATTAAAATTTTAATTGGTTGCTAATTTTAATTATCGATTAATTAACTACATTTGAATTTACGGTTTATAACACATACCATCCGAACAACCGAAACCATCCAAATGTCTCATACACAAACAATCAAAGGCCTGCTGCACCTTAACAGAACTACCAACCACAACCCAATTATCAACCGAGATACAACAAACCCCAGCCGAATTACCAACCGAGGCAGTACAACCAACCACAGCTATACCTGACATCACATCACTAATGGAGAGATTCCTAGAGAAGCAAGATAAGGCTAACGCCAAAATCGCACAAAAGATCGAATCTTTAACAAACCGCAACAAAGACTTAGAAGACAATGTCTCTAAGATGGCTAAAGAACTCTCGAGTATTACAAGCAGAAAAAAGGCAAATTTCAGGGTCAACCGGAAGAAAACCCGAGAGAGACTTGCAAGAGCATAACATTAAGGAACGGTACCGCTTATCAGGGACCTCCCATGCCCGATCAAACTTCCGATGAGATGCATGCAGAACCATCATATTCCGAAGAGTACGAGCCGTAACCACCGGAGCCGCCCGTATTCGAAACGCAGGCAGACCCTATTGAGAAGCAGAATGACACCGTAGGTGGAAACGAGCGACAACCCGAACCTGAATATATTGCACCACCACCCTACAAGCCACCTCTGCCATTCCCTCCAAGACCGGCCAAGCACAAGATGGAGCCGCAATTCGCGAGACTCATGGAGACACTCAAGCAATTGCAAGTCACAATCCCCTTCACTGAGGCAATTGCAAGCATACCCTCGTATGCTAAATTTCTGAAGAAGATTCTTTCAAACCGCAGTAGACTCCAAGAACTCTCAACAATTCCGCTCAATCTGGAATGTAGTGTGCTCGTGCAAAGCAAATTACCGACAAAGTTGAAAGATCCGGGAAGCTTTTCGATACCATGTACAATTGGTACAACAGATTTTAAGAAAGCTTTATGTGATCTAGGGGCAAGTGTAAGTTTGATGCCAAAGGCGGTATTTGATAAATTGAATTGTGGAGATCTATCACCAACTCGAATGGCATTACAACTGGCTGATCGGTCAATTCGATATCCTGAAGGAGTGTTGCTAGATGTACCGATCAAAGTTGGAGACTTTTGGATACCTGAAGATTTTGTTCTAGTTGAAATGGAAGAAGATGAACACATTCCAATCATCCTTGGAAGGCCATTCCTCGCCACATGTGGAGCAATGATTGATGTCAAGAATGGGAAAATTTCATTAAATGTTGGAAAGGACAAGGTTACTTACGACATAAACAGAGCTTTAAAATACCCTTCTGACATCGATCGTGTCTTCAATTTGGACATCACTGATGAATTTGAAGAGGAAGAGTATCCATTAGATGAATTTGGAGAGTTCATGGGTATAGAGGATCTGGATAGCCTTCTTGGAAGGGAAAATGACGAAGTACAACCTGAGCAAGATATCACCACTAAACCTGACGAGGTTTATAATGAAACATGCGCAAGTTGCACTACTGTCGCGGAAAAAGAAGAAGAAATTCCAGTGTCCAAAATCGTACAACCCGTATTTCCCAATACGGTTAGTAGCGAAGAGAAGAAAAAGGAAAAGGCAACCTCTCCTCTACAACTCGAACTTAAACCTCTTCCACCCAACCTACAATACGAGTTTCTAGGCCCAAACCGAACCTATCCGGTAATTGTCGGCTCTCAGCTTGACAAGACCCAAATCAGCAAACTCGTCAATACACTCAGGAAACACAAGAAAGCCATTGGCTACACGATCGATGATATCAAAGGTCTCAGTCCTACCATTTGCATGCACCGAATTCTGCTAGAGGAAGATCACAAACCTTCACGAGAACCGCAAAGAAGACTCAATCCGAACTTGAAGGAAGTGGTCAAGAAAGAAGTCCTGAAGCTGCTAGATGCAGGCATCATTTACCCCATCTCTGATAGCAACTGGGTGAGTCCCGTCCAGGTCGTTCCGAAGAAGGGAGGCACCACAGTTGTGAAAGGAGATAACGATGAAATGCTCCAAACAAGAGTCGTTACAGGGTGGCGAATGTGCATTGATTATCGGCGGCTAAATGTGGCGACAAGAAAGGACCACTACCCTCTTCCGTTCATCGATCAACTGTTGGAGCGAATAGCGAAGCATTCATATTTCTGCTACCTTGATGGATACTCCGATTTCTTCCAAATTCCAATTCATCCTCAAGATCAAGAAAAGACCACATTCACATGCCCCTACGGAACTTTCGCAGACCGACGCATGCCCTTCGGGTTGTGCAACGCACGACCTTCCAAAAGGCCATAGTGTCTATCTTTTCAGATTTTGTTGAAGAAATAATAGAAGTATTCATGGATGATTTTTCAGTTTATGGGGATACCTTCGACTCATGTTTGAAGAAGTTGTCTAAAGTTCTAAAAATATGTGAAGAAGTAAACCTCGTATTAAATTGGAAAAAATGTCATTTTATGGTACAAGAGGGAGTTGTGCTTGGTTACACCATTTCCTCTAAAGGATTGGAGGTTGACAAAGCAAAAGTCGAGGTAATTGAAAAACTAACTCAACCAACATGTGTTCGTGACATTCGCAGTTTTCTTGGCCATACAGGTTTTTATCGAAGACTTATCAAGGACTTCTCAAAAATCGCGAAGCCACTCTCAAACTTGACTATGAAGGATGTCGAGTTCATCTTCGATGGGAAATGTATCGAAGCATTCAACACACTCAGGAATGCTCTGATTTCAGCCCCAATTCTCCAACCAGCTGACTGGGACCATTCTTTTGAGATCATGTGCGATGCAAGTGATTACGCAGTAGGAGCAGTTCTGGGACAGCGGAAGGATAAGAAGCCCTATGCAATCTATTACGCGAGCAAAGTTCTAAATGAAGCCCAATGCAATTACACAACAACTGAGAAAGAACTACTCGCAGTAATCTTTGCAATTAATAAATTTCGATCTTACCTTGTAGGTTCAAAAGTCATCATCTATACAGATCATGTAGCAATCAAGTACCTCATTAACAAGAATGACGCAAAATCTAGACTCATCCGATGGGTACTTCTCCTACAAGAGTTCGATATCGAAATTAGGGACAAGAAATGCACAGAGAATTCGGTAGCCGACCACCTGTCAAGACTGAGACAACCAAGCGAGAATGATCAACCGATCGATGATTCTTTTGCTGACGAACACCTTTGCTCTGTAGAAATAAGCAAACGGCCATGGTACGCAGATCTGGCCAACTACAATGCATGTGGGGCCATCCCACCCGACATGACATTTCAGCAGAAGAAGAGATTCTTGGCAAATGCTAAACATTTCTACTGAGATGATCCTTACCTCTTCCGCCTTTGTGTAGACGGAATACACAGAAGATGTGTCACACACGAAGAATCGAAAGGCATCATCCATGACTGCCACTCCTCGCCATATGGTGGCCATGCATCATTCCAAAAGACAGCATTGAAAATCCTTCAAGTAGGTTTTTATTGGCCTGACATCTTCAAAGACGTTAAGGATTATGTCTCCCGCTGCGCATGTCAACGGACGGGAAACATATCTAAACGTGATGAGATGCCGCAAAACTCAATCCTAGAAGTAGAGATTTTCAATGTCTGGGGAATTGATGTCATGGGACCATTCCCAAGCTCAGGTAACAACAAGTATATCCTCGTAGCAGTCACTATGTCTCAAAATGGGTGGAAGCAATTCCAGCACCCTCAGCAGATGCAAATGTAGTCAAGCGACTGTTCCAGAAGATCATATTTCCAAGGTTTGGCATCCCTCGAGTAGTGATAAGTGATGGAGGATCGCATTTCATCAACAATCAATTCAACAATCTTCTGAAGAAATATAGCGTCACACACAAGGTGGCAACTCCTTATCATCCACAAACCAGTGAGCAAGTAGAAATTTCAAACAGAGAAATCAAGAACATCTTGCAAAAGACGGTGTCTTGGTCCAGGAAAAATTGGGCACTCAAACTAGACGAAGCACTGTGGGCCTACAGAACCTCGTTCAAAACTCCAATCAGAATGACACCCTACAAGCTGATCTACGGAAAGGCTTGTCATCTACCGGTGGAATTAGAACACAAGGCGTATTGGGCAATCAAAATATTCAATTATGATCTTCGGGACGCAGGCAAAAAGAGGCTACTAGATCTGAATGCACTAGACGAACTGAGACTCCATGCATACGATAATGCAAAGATGTATAAAGAACGGGCGAAATTCTACCATGACAAAAAGATAAGAAAAAGGGAGTTCAAGGAAGGCGACATGGTGCTTCTCTTCAATTCACGACTCAAACTCTTCCTCGGAAAATTGAGATCCAGATGGACGGGACCATACAAGGTCACTTACGTGTACCCTTATGGGGCAGTCCAAATCTGGAGTCAGGAAACCGGGTATTTCAAAGTGAATGGCCAGAGGTTGAAGCATTACATCGCAGGAACAAATGATGAGCATAAGGAGACATATTCCTTCGGGAATCAGAACGATGGATGAGATCAAAAAGTCGAGCTAAAGACTTTAAACAAGCGCTTCTTGGGAGGCAACCCAAGGCCACTTTTGCTTTCTTTTTCATATAAAAATTCAAAAATAAAAAAAATATTTTGTTTGATCCTAAACTATTATACTGATCACAGGGTTACTAATCTTACCTACAGAAGGAGATGCTGGAAGAATTTGGTCGAAAAATTCGAAGCCCGTCATGAAGATTTGCTCTCTGTTACGGACTGTATCAGTCCAATACGACGTAATATTCTAATACGGATCTACCTCGGACTTGGCGCAGAAAAGGCAGAGTTCAACACAAAACCGCACAACGGATACGGACCGTATCAGTTGATACGGACCGTATTCAATGAGCAGAAATAACCAACTCTCTAATTCTGGCACTCCAAGAAACAAATTCGAATTTTTAACCGAATTTAAACCTCCCACCATTACCACCTTCTGCACATTCATCACATCCCTTCACTACCATATAAACCTTTCATCCACCTCCCTTTTTCCTGCACCGTTTCATAAAATTTTCAGATCAAAATTCGCATCCTGTCCACAGAAATCCTCAAAGTCAAGCCCGTATCAACCCCGTATCAAGTGGATACGGCCCATAACAGAGACCGAAACCAGAGAAAAATGGCACACAACAGCCCTCGTTCCTCCGACTCTCAATCCGACGATGAAAACACCTTCGCAACAGCCATGGAAATCAAATTCCGCGACAAACAAGAATTCGACCGTGCTCAAACATTGCGAACAACAAAGCAATGTGTATCATACCATAAATGTCCTTGGATTATGATTATGTGCGAGTATCCCTTAACAATATCAATTTATGGGATTTGGCGGACCGCCTACGAACTACAGGAGTCTATTTGAGGCCCTCCATCGAGTTTCTATCAACACTACAATGGGATGGCGACATGATCAAATACCGATTATTCAACTTCCCATTTGCCATAACAATGGAGGAATTTTGCAAGGCGCTGTCCATCCCCACAAATGGCGAAACCGAATTAGGCACGAGGGAGAAACGCATGAAGTACTGGGAAATAATCGCAATTGATGAGCGCAAAATATACCGCAAAGACTCACGCCTCATCTCATCGATAGAATTAAGGTATATTCATATTATTTTGACTAATTCTATATTCCCAACAGGAGAGGACACAACGGAAGTGCGAGAGAGGGACATTTACATCATGCGTTGCATGAAGAGCCACAAGTATCAACCGCACCTTGGATACCACATCTTGCACCACCTCAAATCGGTGGCCGCCGACACAAAGAATAATCACGTGGTTTCCGTGAGTTGTTATGCAACCCTCCTTGCGCACCACCACAACGTAAAACTCATCGGCAAAACTGAAGTATTCGGCAACAACCGCCTTAACATGAACTACCTAGTGAACAACAATCACGTGCAAGCAGTATTCAATGCACACACAGGTGACATAAGGTACACGTTGAAAATAGGCGAGGGAATGACCCTCCATATCAGAACGGATAAGGGGTCATTCCAGTTTGGATACTAATCTGAACATGGAGATGATGCACGAAGCGATGAGGAAGAACCAATAGAGGAGGAACCAATCGAGGAAGAACCAACCGAGGAGGAACCAACCGAAGAGCCCATGGAGGAAACACATAGCGCATCACACCACTCATCCATCCACCATCATGACATGGCTTTCGTACACCACCTCATTCCGCCGCGCGATAACACCAACGAAGCAAACTCCATGCCCGCACCAACCGAATGGGAACAAGAGACAACCATATCTCAAGCTCGTGAGCCCGGTCCAACAGCGCGTTACGCCAACAACACCCTCGAGAATTTTAAGAAATGCACCCGCTACTTGGAGGAATACTTGGACAAGGTAAACAAAGCCCACGAGAATTTCTATGAATATTGCCTTTCCAAGGGAATACCATTCACACCACCGATTCCATTCACCCCACCACCACCCCTTCGCAACGAGTAATCTGTGAGATCTTTCTTATCCCTCTCTTAATTGTTTATTTTCTTGCATTGAGGACAATACAAAATTTAAGCATGGGGGTAGGGGTAAGAAATTAGTTTAGGAATTGCATTATATCTAGGATCATGGCATGTAGGACCCTTATTTTTCATTTTTTTCGCTAGCAGTTTTACTCAATCCGGACCACTTATCAAGGCTTAACTAAGATAAGTTGGGAGGAACGATTGAGGTTTTTATCTAGCATGCATATAGGCATTTGCATTGATAGGATCATATAATTTAGGGGTAATTTGCATGTAGGTTAATCAAATAGGAATTGTTTTAAATTTAATTAGACTAAGGTTTAGACAATCGACAATGATACCAAAAATTCGGAACTTTTAAAATAATTGGTGATCTCAAAGTGAACAATTAATTGCTAACCATGAGAGTTGATAAAAAATCTCAAACCCTAGAATTTTTATTCATTGAGTAATTTATTTTTACAAAGTCTTTTAAGATTGATAGTGTTTTAAAATACCCATTTATTATAGATAGACCCCTAGCGAAACTATGCAATAATTCCTTGTATGAATGAATACTTGGAATTGTGTGTAATCATGGTGCTTGTGACACAAAAATATTTTATTTTATTTTTCAGAAAAATACAAAAATACAAAAAAATCAGAAATGAGAAAAATAAAAAAAATAAAAATATAGAAAAAGAAAAAAATAGAATAAAAGATGGAGGATAAAAAGAGTACGGGTGCCTACACAAGACTGGTTACCAATAGGCTCGAGAAAACCTCCCAAATTTTAAATTTTGTACATACTTAATTTCTCAAAAATAGTCACAAGTACCAACACACTTAGTTGTCATACTTTGCACCAATCAATTGGGAAGGAAAATCAAAATTTATATCATTAGAATTCCTATTGATTGGAAGAGATCTATTTATAATTGAAGGGGAAATTAATACTCTCAATTTTAAGGATATTTGTGAAGTAAATTATTCGATAATAATTTTTCTAGGGGATGCATAATAAGGTCAATCATGGGGTGAATAAATTGTTCAAGGGAGAGATCATGAATATTTTAGAGTTCCAAATTTTTATTGTCATGTCAATCGTACCAAACCTAAGCTCTAATTTAATTTTTAACAAGACCTTGAGATTGTATGGTTTAACCTAGACCGGACCTTTGACCAGCTGGGATGTCGTTGCTTGAGGACAAGCAACAATTCAAGTTGGGAGGCGTGATCAGAGTCAAAATAATGATGATTTACGTAGGGTTTTGGCTTAGGTTTTACATATTTTCTCACACTTATATTTAGTTTATTAGAGAAAAAGGCTACTGTGACCCTTCTTTATGTTTTATTGCAGAAAACAGGTTTTGGGACTATTTTACACCAAATGGAGCTAGAATCGGGTCAATCGGATCAGCGACGCTTATCGACTAAGTCTCTGTTACGGTCCGTATTGCTTGATACAGACCAGGCCTAGTACAGACCAGAAGATAGCGCTGGAAGCATTAAACCGTAACCGTCAAGGTCCTAATACAGACCGTATCACTTGATACGGTCCGTATCCGAAGGCGCCTCTTGGGGAATAACTGCCGACAGCTGTTTCCAGATCAGTTTCTTAGCCCCTACTCAACCTCCAGACGTCCCTCCACTCCTATATGAAGCTCCTGGGCAGAAGGAATAGTTATCTTTGTAATTAGGGTTAGATTTGATTAAAGTGAGAAGAGAGGAGTGCTTGTAACAATGCCGTTCCGCGGCTAAGTTCATTTTCTTAGGGCTAGACAGTAAACCTTGTTACTCTTGATGTTTTGATATATATATTTCTGTTGATTATGATTTCTTGTTGTTGAATCGAAATGCTTTTGTGATTTACTATCTCTTCATCTAACTTCAATGATCTAGTTTGAGTCCGTTAGGGTAGTGACAGTACTTTAATGATAAGAGAAACTATTTGTATAAATTAGCCTCGTTGAGATCTATTAGGTTTATGTGAAGAAAATCTTAGCGGGGAAACCATAAACCAGACCAACAAAACGCGTACCAAATTCCATCACATGCGTAAAGAAAATCGCAGTGAGCTGTGTAGTAATTTGGGGTACTTAAGAGATCAGACATTTGCGTAAGGAAAATCGCAGTGTCCTATGTAGAATCTCGGTGAAAGATCTGTCATTCTTGCGTAATATAAATCGCAATGACCTATGTGGTGTCTTTCATTAAACAATAACAGGAAATCAGACGCAACAGAAATATATTGTCAAGGCGGATTGAGTGGCAATGTGTGCCGAAACCCTAGGAATTCTCATCTCTATCTTTATTTTAATTACTTTTAATTGCTTCCTAATTTACATTGATCACAACAACATCTCTCAATTTTCAGATTTTGTCTAGCCTTTCGAAAGATTGTGATTCGATCGCTCAAAGCATTGAACCAATATTCCCTGTGGATCGACCTCGAACATACTACTCGATAGGATTGTGCGCTTGCAGCCCGAACCGATAGCATTTCCGAGTTTATAAATATTAAAAGAACATTGCTCTCTTTTGAGTGATCAGGTTTGCCCATTACGGGGGTTCCAGTGACGGGGATTACAGATGGGGCAAATGTACAAGACCGACTTTTCAATTTGTTAGGGATCCGTGAGAATGACAATCGTTATTTATGAAAAAAGGGTCTGAGGAAAATAAAAAAAATTATGACTGAATTATGCTGAAAACTAAGCTCCGTCAGTGATTTAAAAAGCTACCAGCTAACACCAATGAACAAACGCTGAAGTGGTAAGTATTTTTTATTTATGAACTTATTCATACTTTACATTCTCAATAATGTACTCACATTCTCACGAAATTTGCTAGGTATGTCCGTGGATTTCTCTTGGACCTATTCTCGGTTACTTTGTTCCCAGACAGTAGCGGGGAATGGATACCGTGTGGTATCTCAATTTGATTGAGAATTTGGACGAGCCGACGTACTACAATTGGGGCGGAGTCGTTCTTGCATATTTATATCGACATGTATGTCTCGCATCCGTTCTGGAAGTTCAGTCTATGCATGGTCCGGTTATGCTACTGCAGCACTGGTCATGGACTTGATTTCCAATTCACCGACCAAAACCAAAATCGAAAGACATTTAACTTTCCTGGGGCGCACCAACAGAAGATACACGTCCAGCTTTTGCTGACAAATGGTGTTGCAAGCATAAGTACAAGAACTCATCTCATAACAAAACCGCCGGTCCAAGTATCCTGCGCAAGCAATTTCAACAATTGACTGAGAACATAGTGGAATGGGAGCCGTATGAGAGTACTTATACCCAGCTTTCGAGAGTAACTCAGGCAGGAAGGGTACTAAATTCTAACTCATATTCTTACTAATATTATCAAGTTATTTTATTTATTCAGTTATATGTCATCATACTTATAAATTCTAACTCACATTCTTACTAAATTTATCAGCCTTACTACTTGTACCGCGGACCTCTGATATTTTATTGGATAGTGGAGCATCATTATCTTGACCGCTGCATACGACAGTTCGATAAATTTTCAAGAGATCCCACCACCACCTCTCGTTAATAAGCACATTCACGCTGAATTGCACAAGTATGATTTATTAACCGTTTTTTTCCTTTTTTATGTTAATTAACTTTGTGTGTTAAGTTGTTATTAAATTATGAACAGGTTGAAGATGGTCTCAAAGAATAATGAGTCATGGACTGTAAAGCACGTACTTCATGTTTAGCATTCGATGGAATATGAACAACATGTACACGAAGAAGCACGTCCGTTTGACCGGAATGAGCTTCCGTAATATCGCAAATGGTACCAAATGAATGGCATGGCATCTGTCTACCTATTTGGTATGCACTTGGACGGGCTTTCTGATAGGTGTAAATTATATACACCGCCGATCTAGTTTTTATCATAAAATAACACCAAAAATCTTGTATTTTGAATATAAAGTGAATAGAATACACCTAGAATTAAGTTACTGTGTTCGCTCGGCTTTACAATGCAAGAAACGATGCAAAATGAAGAAAAAGTCTCCCAGTGCGGACGCACTCAGTACTTAGACAAATTTCCAGCATCGCTGAACTTCACAGACAAAAAGTCCAAGCCTAAATGCGTCCGCAGTCACCTCCAGTGCGAGTGAGGTCATCCGCACTCAGTACTTAGCTGATTTTTGCAACTTTCAGATTCTTCAGGAAAACAGAAAATCCAAGTCCAGTGCGGACGCACTCATGAAAATCCGCAGAAAATCCAGAAAAGGAAACTTGGAACCAAAGGAAAGTTGGAGCCAGTGCGACTCAGACCACCCGCACTCACCACCAGTGCGGACGCACTGGACCCGCAGACAGCCAGAAATTCACGTTTTCAAGAGGTTTTCTATTTTTGGCACATCAGGGACACGTTTTAGAAGGCCAAAAATAGACATGGCAGTCTGAGGAGTGCACCCACTAACTCCACTTCTAGCTTCTAAATTGGGCAAGATCTTTGGCTATAAAAGAGGAAGAATTTCATCTCTCTCATCATCCACTATTTCATATCCATTTTTCCACAAATTGTGAGAGAGAGATCTGCAGAAATTCTCGAAGTTCCAAAGGTTTTTCAAGGAAGGAGAAGAAGAAGATTCGAGCAAGGAGTCGGCAAGATCGAGGTTTTTGATCTAAGAAAGGGTGTAATCATTTCTTTATTTCATTTCTTATTGGTTTTGCCAACCTTTGTTATGGATCTCTCCAAGAGAGAGTAGTTCTCTTTCTAGGGGTTTAGGTCAATACATGAACTTGTTTAATTCTAGCCTATTCGGATATTTGTTTTTATTATGATTGTTTTATCAGATTTGATTGTTCATTTCTGTGACTTATCATTTGTGCTAATTACATAGTTTAGTACTTGAATTGAACAAGTCCTGCATTGGATTCGAAAGAACCAAAGTAGTTAGGATTGGATATGAGAGTACCAAATTATGAGTACAAATACCTTAGGATTTGAATTAGAAGCGACCGTATTTTGATATCCAACCCGAAACTACAGAAATTAGGGTTAGGGTTTGGTGAAGAACGACCGTGAAGTCAAACCCATAATCAGGACACCTTAGAACAAATATTGATATATATTTTGGAGCATGTGACTTAAATATCCCTCTAGGTTAGTGACAGCCCTAGAATTCGAGGAACATTAATCCATCCACCCAAAGTATTTGTATCAATATTTGTTCAAAGGCTAACATCAAGCTTAATGGGTCTAGATAGCTAGGGTGAAGAACGACCGTGAAGTCCGAAACTATCTAGACACGTTATTAATTCACGACCGTGACTCTTTTTAACACTTTAGGTTAGAAACCTCATCAAATCAAACATGAATTCAAACAAACCGAATAAATAGAATTAGCAAGGAATTGTAGACCAAATATCCCTAGATCTCCTCAAACTTGAAAACAAACCAATCTTTCTTTTCTTTATTTTATTTACAAAATTCTTGTTTAAAATTCTTTTCTTCCGGGTATTGAACCCAAACTTAGGATTTTAGAACAAAACCCCCCTTTTACTTTATTGTTTAGTTTTAAAAGTAGTTTTCTTTATTAAAAATTGGTATTTCTCTATCTCTCTGCGGATCGACACCTAAATACTACGATCGATAGGTTGTGCGCTTGCAACTAACCTATTCATTGAGTACAAAGGTTTATAAATATTAAAGACAAAAAGAGTACAAAATTCCTATATCTAAAATACTCAACAAGCTTTTTGGCGCCGTTGCCGAGGAATAGGATAGATACTAGTTTTTTATTTTAGAAAAATACTTTTAGTTCTTAGTTTCCTTATTTACTTTATTTCCTTTTCAGAAAATTAAAAACCCAAAAATAGTTTATTTCCTTTTTTACAATTTCTGAAATTTACTTTCCTTATTTTAGAAAAATCCAAAAATATTTACTTTCCTTATTTAATTTTCTGCACTTTACTATTCTCTATTTCTATTCTCTCTCTTTCACATCTCATCTCTTCTCTCATAGATTTGAGCGCTGGCACCGGTGACAAGAAGTCAAACTGCGAAGATCAAAGCCGGCGAATCTTCTCTTTCTCAACCAATGGCGGGTCTAGATCTCCAACTAGGCATGCCACGCAACTTTGAGATGGAAGTGGAAGACTATCCGGAAGGCCTTCTCAATCAAGTCATTCACGATAACAATCCGCCACCTCTTTCTCCAAACAACAACCTACTGCCACCACATCCGCACAACAACAACAACAACAATGATCCACCTATTCTCAATAACAATCCTCTGTTTGGTGTCAATCCAAACAACAACGAAAATGGCCGTAATCGCCAACAAGGCCAAGATCCACGCGACATTAAGCCATCTCTCATCCACTTACTTGGCCAAAGTCAGTTCGGGGAAGCCCTAAACGAAGATCCACACGCCCACTTGACAGTTTTCGAAGAATCCTGCGGCACTTTCGCTCGAGAAGGAGACGAGCTAGACAACCTCAAGCTCAAATGCTTCCACTTATCCCTCCGAGATAATGCAAGAATGTGGCTAAGGACCGTGAATCGGGACCACATAAGGACATGGGACGACATGGAGAAGTTATTCTTAGGAAAATATTTCCCTCCATCCAAAACCCAGCACTTCCGAGCAAAGATGACGACGTTCAAGCAAGCTGAGGGGGAGTCCTTGACCGAGGCATGTGATAGATGGGCCGAGCCCCAATGCTTGTGCCCTAACCATGGCCTTGACATGTGGTTGCTTTTTCAATTCTTCTTTGCAGGTTGCACAATAACCACCAAAACTCATTTGAACTCAGCCGCAGGGGGAAACATGTCAAAGATGGATCCCGAACAAGTCATGCTAATAATTGAAGATATGGTGATCAACCAAAGGGAGTGGACTGCCGAAAGAGATGGGCGAGCCCAAACCACACCGGGGGTTTTGAAAACCGATGAAGTTACCACCTTGAGAGCCCAAATGGAAGCCTTGCAACATCAAATGGCACAAATGCAAAACGCCAAATCCGTGATTAAAAAGGCTTCATGCGGTATTTGTGGAGAGTCGACTCATATCACCGCCGATTGTCAAGTCCTCTTGGAAGGAGAGGACGTCGAGCAAGTCAACGCTATGTTTTACAATCAAGGTGATAAGAGAAATGACCCGATCTACAGTAAGGTTAAGCCAAATGGTAACTCAAATACATACAACCCTAATACGAGGTGGAACCATCCTAATTTCAAATGGAGGGCCGACAATGACAACTCCAATCAATACCAAAGTAATTCCAATCAATTTCAAAATCAGTCAAACCAAAACTCGTACCAAGGACCTTCTCAAAACAACAAACTAAAAAAATTGATAGAAGGCCTTGTAATCTCTCAAAACGAGTTCATGAACCAACAAAGAAACACCAATACCGATATTTCAGATTCCTTGAGGAATCTCAACAATAGGTTTGAGTTCTTAGAAACTAAGACGAAGATGCTAGAGACACAAATAGCACAACAAGCATCTTCGTCCTCTCGTCAACAAGGCACACTTTCCGGAAAACCTGATATCAATCCAAGGGAGCAAGCGAAAGCCATAACCTTGAGGAGCGGCACGGAATACGAAGGACCAAAGATGCCCAGCAGAGATGAGTTCCTACAACCACCTCAAACTCCTCTCAGCGCGGACGCACCCATTCCTAATGCGGACGCACCGGCATCGGAAAAACCACAAGAACCGGGTAAGTCTAACCCGGCCAAGGTAAAACCTACTGAAACTCCTAAGTATATCTCACCACATAGGTATGCCATTCTCTCAAAGGTTAGTAAAGAGAAAACTTGACCAACAATATGCCAAATTTGTAGAACACCTCAAGAAATTGAATATCACCATCCATTTTACCGAAGCAATTACTCATATGCCCACTTATGCAAAATTTTTGAAAGAAATTTTATCCAATAAAAGAATAATTGAGGAAGTGGACACGGTATCCCTTAATGAGGAGTGTAGCACTCTCTTCTTAAACAAGCTACCTCCAAAACTAAAGGATCCCGGGAGCTTTGTGATTCCATGTGTAATTGGTGATACCAAATTCAAGAGGTGCCTATGTGATTTAGGCGCAAGTGTAAGCCTAATGCCAAAAACCATTTACCAAAGGCTAAATCTTGTTGACTTGAAAGCCACGAGAATGTCATTACAACTAGCCGATAAGATGGTAAGGTATCCCGAAGGAATTGCGAAAGACGTGATTGTCATGATTGGTAAGTACTTTATCCCGGTGGATTTCGTAGTTATTGAGATGGAAGAGGATACTCATACCCCTCTCCTATTGAGGCGTGACTTCCTTACCACAGTAGGTGCAAACATTGATATCAAAGAATGAAAGATATCATTTGACATCGGGAGCGAAAAGGTAAATTTTCACATGTTTAATGCCATCAAATTTCCTTCAAATGATAATGATTCTATATGTAGAGTGTATGCTTTATATTCCATTATAGCTGCCCATATGGAGAAGGAGATGGTAAACGAACAACTGGACCGAATCCTGGAAGAAACCAGCTCCGAAAACGGCCGAGTGGATGCAATGACCCTCAGTGCGTCCGCACTCAGCAACATGAACCTGAAAAATCAAACATCCGAGCCCAGTGTGTCCGCACTGACTTCCCAGTGCGGATCGGCCACCCGCACTGGCCAGTTCTGCCACATAATAGAGCCGAAGAGATAAATGTCGGAGCTCAGTGCGTCCGCACTAACCGTCCAGTGCGGATGCACCACCAGCACTCCGACCAGGATGAGTCCCAGATTTCAGCAAACCAAACGCAGTGCGTCCGCACTGACCACCAGTGCGTTCGCACTCAGGTTGAAATAGCTCAAATCGAGGGAATTTCGACCAATTCCTCACCACCAAAGGTCGACCTCAAGCCTTTGCCACCCAACCTTCGCTATGAATACCTGGGGAAAGACGAGACATATCCGGTGATTGTGAATTCCGAGCTCAACAAAGAACAAACTGAGAAGCTTTTACACGAGCTAAGGCTACATCGAAAAGCAATCGGCTACACGATCGATGATTTAACCGGAATCAGCCCATCCATTTGCATGCATAGAATTATAATGGAGGACAACCACAAATCCACTGTTGAAGTTCAACGAAGGCTCAATTCGAATTTAAAAGAAGTGGTGAAGAAGGAAATCCTCAAACTACTTGATGCCGGCATCATCTACCCCATCTCCGATTCCAAATGGGTGAGCCCGGTCCATGTAGTACCAAAGAAGGGAGGCACAACGGTGGTGAAGGGCAAATGTGACAAAATGATATCCACAAGGGTGATCACCGGGTGGAGGATGTGCATCGATTACCGAAAGCTTAACAATGCGACAAGGAATGATCACTTCCCTCTACCATTCGTGGATCAAATGCTCGAAATGCTAGCTAATCACTCTCACTTTTGCTACCTAGATGGGTATAGCGGATTTCTTTCAAATCCCTATTCACCCCGATGACAAAAAAAAATAACTTTTACTTGTCCTTATGGTACGTTCGCGTACCGTAGAATACCGTTTGGTCTATGCAATGCCCCAGCTACATTTCAAAGAGCCATGATGGTTATTTTTTCTGATTTATTAGAGAATTCCGTGGAAGTTTTCATGGATGACTTTTCAGTTTTTGGTACTTCTTTTGATGATTGCTTATCTATTTTAATCAAAGTTTTAGAACGTTGTGAGCAGGTCAATCTAGTGCTAAACTGGGAGAAATACCATTTTATGGTGCAAACAGGGGTGGTTCTAGGCCACGTGGTGTCCTCCAAAGGCTTAGAAGTCGAGAAAGCAAAAGTGGAGGTGATCGAGAAGTTGCCATATCCAACTTATGTGAAGGATGTGAGGAGTTTCTTGGGCTATGCGGGCTTCTATCGGCCTTTCATCAAGGATTTTTCAAAAATCTGCAAACCACTTACTAATCTAATAATGAAAGATGCAGAATTTATATTTGATGAACCTTGTATTGTTGCTTTTGATATGATTAAGAAGGTGCTAACCTCAGCCCCAATTCTCCGACCTCCTAATTGGGATGTGCCCTTCGAAATCATGTGTGATGCGAGCGACTTCGCCATCGGAGCCGTTCTAGGACAAAGGATCGACAACAAATCACATGTGATCTATTACGCAAGCAAGGTTCTAGATGAGGCGCAAATAAACTACACAACCACGGAAAAGGAGTTCTTAGCCGTCATATTCGCTATCAACAAGTTCCGACCCTACTTGGTTGGATCTAAGGTGGTTGTATACACCGATCATGTGGCAATCCGATACCTTCTCAACAAGAAAGATGCCAAACCACGCCTAATCCGGTGGATCCTCCTACTCCAAGAGTTCGACCTAGAGATCAAGGACAAGAAGGGTACCGAAAATTCAGTGGCGGACCACTTATCACGCATTACCAATGAACCAAAAGAGGATGACATGCCCATAGACGATTCATTCATAGACAAACAACTATATGCAGTCAACCACCTAGAGACACCATGTATGCGGATTTCGTCAACTACCATGCATGTTGTTTCATACGCCCAGATCTAACCTTTCAATAACGAAAGAAATTCCTTTCGGATGTAAAAGAATATTTTTGGGATGAACCGTTGTTATTTAAATTGGGGGTGGATGGGATCCATAGGAGATGCGTACCTCAAGAGGAAACCGAGCAGATTCTCAATTGTTGCCACTCATCCCCCTATGGAGGACATGCTTCAACCGACAAAACTGCCGTAAAAGTTCTTCAAGCCGGGTTCTTTTGGCCAATGATTTTTCAAAACGCAAGGGATTATGTGCTTAGATGCGACAAATGCCAAAGGACCGGAAACATATCAAGAAGACATGAGATGCCCCTCAACGGAATCCTAAAGGTACAGTTATTTGATGTTTGGGGGATTGACTTCATGGGACCATTTCTGAGTTCTTGCAACAACAAGTACATACTTGTGGCAGTAGATTACGTTTCAAAATGGGTTGAAGTCGTGGCAAGCCCAACCGCCGACTCTGCCATGGTAAGAAAACTTTTTGCAAAAACTATATTTCCTAGGTTTGGAGTACCCCGAGTGGTGATTAGCGATGGTGGCTCTCATTTCATTAACCGCCAATTTGACAATCTCCTACTCAAGTACGGAGTCAAGCACAAGGTGGCCACACCATACTGTTGGGTTTTTGACTATTCAAAACCCGTTGGTTAACTTTTAGGCTCAAGCTGCGGAAAGACCGTAGAACAAAAATTTCTACGTCTAACTCAAGCATAGGATTAAAAGATGGTATCGTTCTTTTAATCCTTTAAGGATCTATTCCCGTAATTGATTTCTAAAACTTAAATCTATTTACCAAGTAAATAAATATATATAACATTTATACCTTGTTTCTAAATTACAATTGGAATGCAGACCGAGCGAGAAGACCGGATCTGAGCAATGTCTTCTTTCAGAGCAATGACTTCTCTCGGAGCACCAAACATATGGTTCCTCTATCGGTTGTCCACCAGGAAATAACCAGAGAGCGATTATTTCTTTTGCCAGAAATACAATAACCGCGTTTTTCGCAAATACACTATTCACGAAAACCCGAAAACACTATTCACCGCAAACACTATTCACGGCTCGCAAGATATACATAATCAAATTACGTATTCTTTCTTTTCTTACGAAAACATTATTTGAGAGAGAAAATATTATAACCGAATCGAATCGAGTCGAATCAGATTTCTATATTTTTCTCTACCCCTACCCCTCTATTTATAGGGTTAGGGAGGTGCTTGTAAGCAGCTTGCAGCAGAGGTGCTTGTAAGCTGCTTGTAAGCTACTTGCAGTAGAGGTGCTTGCAAGGACGTGCTTGTAAGCTGTTTGTAAGCAGCTTACAGCAGAGGTGCTTGTAAGCTGCTTGTAAGCTACTTGCAGTAGAGGTGCTTACAAGGACGTGCTTGTAAGCTGCTTGCAGCAGAGGTGCTTGTAAGCTACTTGCAGCAGAGGTGCTTGCAAGGACGTGCTTGTAAGCTGCTTGCAGCAGAGGTGCTTGCAAGGACGTGCTTGTTGCGATAAATTTATACAACGTGTCGAACACGCTTATAAATTTAATGTGTTTAAGCGTGTCATCTCTATGACATTTATTTATTAATTATAACATTTATAATTAATCAAATAAATTAATTCTCTGATTACTTTCCTATTGGTGTGACCCGATAGGATCTGTGTTATGTTGGTAAATAGAATTAAAACCGTTTTAACTTCTACAATCATGAGAGGCATCTGGCAAAACGCATCATGACCATCCAATTACACAGATGATGCTGTACTGTACAATATCACGATCCAGTAAACTATTTTACTTGTGTTTAATTCTTTCGTCTCATAGCTGTCAGATTAATTTCAAGGTAGGTTTGTGTCATCCTTGAAAATTAATCTTTTCTTGATCTTGAACAGATTATCAAATATGATTAACTCTTGTTAATCATGCCGCATGCAGATAATCTTATTCTATCAAGGGGCCCAGTGACACTATAACTCGTATAATAAATACGAGGGACAATAGTACTTTTGGTAGACCATCACTACCTCAGCTAAGTTATGTATACCGAAGAGCTACCGTTATAGCTACTTTTTACAGATAGCGTTAGGTAATAATCACACATACACATCTCTTAGTTAGGAAAGATGAATACCTCATACTGTAGAACTTAACACTGAATGAAAGCATTAATGACACGAACACAATTCCGTATAATATTTCATTCGGGGTCTGTCAAATACCATGTTCCTAGAACATGTATCTATGTGATTAAAATGACAACTCTGTGTCTATGGTCTGTAAAACTTGACCATATTTTAATCCACATACTAACCTTGTAGCGGTACTTAGTGTTCCTGCTAATTACCTCGGTCAGTGACCTTTTAGAGTATTATCATCTATATTATGAAGTTTCACAATTCCAGTCATTAACTCGAAATGATTCATAAATTCAATAATACTCAAGGAAACAAAATGACATTTTATTAATCATTCAATTCATGAACAAAGCTTTATATAATTAAATTATCATATTATTGACTTCTAGATTATTACACTAACAATCTCCCACTTAAGCTAGAGTCAATCATATTGCCCTGCTAATTATACAAGTCTCTATTTTCTCAAAGATCTCATAGATCCCAAGAAAATCTCACGGCCTATCTTCTATGTGTTCCAGACCCATAGAAGCTGTATGCATCCGGTGCATGGCTTGAGTTAGAGTTTTGTAAGTGGATCAGCTGTGTTGCTGACTGTGTCAACTCTACAAATCTTTACATCACCTTTATTTATGATATCTTATATCAGGTGATAACGTCTTATTTTTTTACTCGAGTTGTCACGGTCGGTTTGGAAACTTGTATCGGTGTAACTATTTACAACGAGTTCAGAATCACCGCCGTAGATAAGGATCATATCCTTATTTCTTCTCAAGTACTTCAGGATATTCTCTGCAGCGTTCCAATGTTCCAAGCCTAGATTAACCTGATATCTACTCGTTACACTTAAAGCGTACGAGACATCAGGGCGAGTGCACAACATGGTGTACATGATAGACCCAATAGCCGAAGCATATGGTACTCTACTCATCACGCTTCGCTCATCAGTTGTCATAAGACACTGAGTCTTGCTAAGTTGAACACCATGCGACATTGACAGGAATCCCTTCTTGGAATCCTGTATGCTGAACCGATTCAGCACTTTTGTCAATGTACGTGCTTTGACTCAATCCTATGAGTCTCTTTGATCTATCTCTATAGATCTTTATGCCTAGTATATAGACAGCCTCGCCCAAATCTTTCATTGAGAACTCTTTCTTTAATGAAGACTTGGCTAATTTGAGAAAAGGAATATCGTTCTTGATTAGGAGTATGTCGTATACATATAAGATTTAGAAAAGCGATGGCACTCCCACTAGTCTTCCTGTACACACAAGGTTCTTCTTCGCTTCTGACGAAGTCAAAATTTTTGACTTCTTCGTCAAACCGAAGATTTTAATTCCGTGATGCTTGCTTCAATCCATAAATGGATCTAAGAAGCTTGCATACTTTCCCAGCATTCTTTGGATCTTCAAAACCTGAGGGATGTATCATATACACGTCCTCTTCTAAGTTTTCGTTTAAGAAAGTGGTTTTGACATCCATTTGCCATATTTCGTAATCATGAAATGAGGCAATTGCTAGGAGTATCCGTATTGACTTGAACATAGCCACGGGCGAAAAATTTCATTATAGTCAACTATTTGAATTTGTTTGAAACCTTTCGCTACTAGCCGTGCTTTGTAAACAGTCAAATTACCATCCATGTCTGTTTTCCTTTTGAAAACCCACTTGTTCCCTATGGGTTTTATCCCATCAAGTGGTACGACTAGGTTCCATACCTGATTGTCGTACATGGATTGTATTTCGGATTTCATGGCCTCCAGCCATTTATCGGAGTCGGGCCTATCCATTGCTTCCGCATAAGTCAGATGATCTTTAGTGTCAAACACTGAGACTTCGTGAAGTCCCATGTACCTCTCAGGTGCATGTACTATCCTTCCTGACCTACGTAGGACTTGTGCTTTCGGCTGTTGAACTTCATCCACAACAGTTTGCGGGTTTAGTTCTACTTCAACTTGCGTCGAAGTATATGAGCTCGGGACTGGAACCTCTTCCACAACTGTTTGTGGATTTGGTTCTTCCAAACGCTCATCAGCCGAAGCATCAAGTTGTGGGATTATCTTATCAACTTTTGATATGATATCCTGTGATGTATCTTGAACCTTTTCAAGTATTACATTACTCCCACTACTTTTTCTTGCAAGAAACTCTTTCTCCAAGAATACACCATGACGAGCAACAACTATTTTGTTCTCGGATTGGTGATAAAAGTAATATCCTTTCGTTTCCTTAGGATATCCTCCGATAAAGCATTTATCAGATTTGGATTCAAGTTTGTCAGACGTCATACGTTTGACAAATACTTTGCAATCCCAAATTTTAAGAAAAGATTTATTTGGAACTATTCCAAACCATAACTCGTACGGAGTCTTTTCTACTGATTTAGATGGAACCCTATTTGTCGTTAGTGCAGCAGTTTCTAGTGCGTGTCCCCAAATCGATTTTGGGAGGGTGGCTTTACTCATCATAGAACAAACTATGTCCAACAAAGTTTAATTCCTTCTCTCAGAAACACCGTTCCATTGCGGTTCCCTGGAGGCGTGAGTTGTGAGACTATTCCACATTCTATCAAGTACGTTTTAAATTCCTTACTCAAATACTCGCCTCTACAATCTGATCGTAAGGCTTTGATCTTTTGTCGAATTGGTTTTCTACTTCAGTCTTGAATTCCTTGAACTTTTCAAAGGATTCAGACTTATGTCTCATCAGGTAGACATAACCATATCTACTGAAGTCATCAGTAAACGTGATAAAGTAATAATAACCATTTCTTGTACAAGTACTCATCGGTCCACATACATCACTATGTATAAGACTTAATAAGTTACTTGCCCTTTCACCTTTCTTGGTGAAAGGAGCCTTGGTCATTTTTCACGTAAACAAGATTCGCATGTGTCAATTGATTCAAAATCAAATTTACCAAGAAGTCCAACTTCTTGATGCGTTTCTCGTTTATATGACCTAGGCGACAATGCCACATGTAAGTCGTACTTTCATGAGACGTTTTGAGTCGTTTATTGTTGATGTTAAACACGGGTTTATTCATTTCCAGTATATAAAGACCATTTATCATATAAGATGATCTATAATATAATTCATTTTTATAAATAGAACAACGATTGTCCTTTTATAACAAAATGAAAAATCATTCATCTCTAAACAAGAGATTGATATAATATTTCTGAAAATGCTAGGAACAAAATAGACATTTTCTAGTTCCATTACAAATCCGCTAGGCAAATACAACTTTATACTACCGACAGTCATGGCTGCAACACTTGCTCCATTTTCAACTCGGAGTTGTACTTCCTTGTTGCGTAACTTCCTCTTATTTCTTAGTGACTGCATATTTGAATAAATATGAGCACATGATTCGGTATCTAATACCCAAAGTAAGAGAGGTTGCAACGTTTATTTCAACAATATATCTGAGACTGAAGCTTTTGAGACATTCCCAAACTTCAGATCTCCTAGGTATTTCGGGCAGCTTCTCTTCCAGTGACCCTTGCCATTACAATAATAGCATTCGGTGTCAGGAGAAACCTTCATCTTGGGAGCGTTTGTTACCGGAACAAACTTCCCTTTGCCTTTGTACTGGTGAGCCTTTTTCCCTTTAGCCTTTTTGATATTTCTCCCACCGTCTAGGATCATGAGGACATGAGAACTTTTCTTCATGTCGCCCTCGGTGATCCTTAACATCCCTTGGAGCTCCTGCAAACTCTTATCCATCCCATACATATGAGGAAGAGAGTTCAGGATAATGTCCGTTGCCAACTCTTTGCTCAACGGACAGTTAAGCTTCTCCAGTTGCTCCACATCGCTCATCATACGAAGCATGTGAGAACTGATAGAACTGCTCTCTGCCATTTTGTGTCTCAATAGAGACTTAGTCACTTTATACCTCTCAACATGTGATTGCTCTTGAAACATTTTCTTAAGCTGATCACACATGTCGTAGGATTTGGTATCCTTGAATCGCCTTTGCAAATTAGGACCCATAATCCCTACAAGTAGGCTTTGTACATCAAGCTCATCTTATGTGCTTGATGCGTTTAGTGACGTTGTCTGCTGTGGCGCCAAGTTTAGGCACTTCAGGGATTTGTGTATCGAGAACGTATTCTTGCTTTTCACATCTCAGAACGATGGTTAGATTACGGAACCAGTCCGTAACACTGGATCCGTCTGCGTTTAGCTTTTCCTTATCGAATAAGGAACGTAATAAGAAAGACGTTTCTTTAACCATGTTTTTACATTGTTGTAAGTAAAGATTTAGCTTTGTTCATGTAATGTTTTATTATAATAATAATAAAACTCCCACTACAAATTTGTTCTATACCCGTTTTGTAGTAGAATCCAAGATCCCTATTTTCACTAAAAACCAAGGCAGTGTATGCATATCATGGTCATAGTTATCTTAGGTAAGCAATTCTTTGCTAATCATATCTCTATATGACTCTTGGTTTCGTTAAACATTGTATGTTTAACCGAAACTTTGCCCCGAGCCTAAAACTCTTTTAGAAATCATCGGTAAGTAACCTCACTCTATTTTGTTTTGTTATGTCTCACATAACCCTCGACCACCAAAGGTAAAAGGCGATGCCTACTGAGTAGGGTTAACATCAACCAATGAACAATGGTGTGAGGAGGATAGAGTAGGAAGGGCATACTACTTAATTCAGTGGGTTTGTGTTTTATGCTTTAACCAAGCAGACAGTCAAGGAAAGGAAGGTTTTCCAAAAAATATTGGATGTGATCCCATTCGTATTTTTCTTCAAGGACCTCTTTCGTATGCTTCAATAAGCAGTCATGGAAAGGAAGTCAGAGAGAGAAAAAATACCGAATGCGTTCTTATTGGTATCTTCCTTAAAGACCTCTTTCATATGCTTTTAATAAGCAGTCGTGGAAAGGAAGTCAGAAAGAAAACATAGCAAATGTAATCCCATTAATTTTTCTTTATATAAAAAAAAAACCCTTTCTTTTTGCGTAGCTTGGTAAGCCGTCAGTTCTTTTAACTGACTTTAGACCGTTTTACGGACACGTGAAAGTTGTCTGCCAGAAAGACCAACTGAGGGTGTCCACCTCCAGCCTTTCTTTGACATCACATTCTTTCACGGTTCCTTGAAAGCGATAAATCTAATTTATGCATTTGCTTAACTAGTAAGCTGTCAGTTCTATTGCTGACCATAGCAACTATCCTATCATATAGGAATAGTTATGCGGCTATGACAAGGCGTTAAATCTAATTTAGGCATTTCATATCAAAGCAGTAAATCCTATTTACTTATATACGTGATCAAGTCATGTATATTTTTATCAGTTCTAATTCTTTATTTTGCAGCTATGCTTTTGTTCTTTATTTATACCGTAATAAGCACATAAACAGTTTATATGTTTAAAACACAGTTTATTCTTTTCAGTATGTAAAGCAATTTGGTAACGTGACAAAGTTCCTTTTGGGCCAGCCATTAGGACATGTAAAAGGGGCTCCCAGGAAAGATAGAGAGTCACAAGGACTACTTAAGTACTTTCTTTCCTAGACAGAACCATCTCTTTTACGGTGTGGAAATGACAGCTCTTACTCAGGTACTTTATTACTTCATCACATTCTTAGATATACTTTACATAACCGAAGGTTTTCGAAAGAGCGAAAAGAAACATTTTGCCATGCTTTGAAAACGTAAAGCAATTTAGTAATGTGACAAAGTTTCCTTTGGGCCAGTTGTCAGGACACGTAAAAGAGGTTAGTCGAAACAATCAATTAAGATTTTTCTTGACATTAACCTTTATCTTTTACGGGTGGAGATCAACAGTTCTTACTTGGATACTTTATTGCTTCATCACATTCTTCGATGAACTTTAACGTAATCAAAAGTTTTCGAAAAGAAAGCGTAAAATCCTATTTTACCTTTCTCGGTCGGAAAACCGATCCAAGAAATGTAAAAACTTACATTTCAAAAGAACATGTAAAGAAAGCTTTTAAATCTAATTTAAAACTTTCTCGGTCGGAAAACCGAACTAAGAAAATCCAGTTCTATTCGGTTTGGACCTAAGCTGCAAATCTAAGAATTAAACCGATACGCTGTATAAGTTATAACTTTTAGAAAATCAATTTAACGGGAAAGCCTTGTGCTCTGATACCACTGTTGGGTTTTTGACTGTTCAAAACCCGTTGATTAACTTTTAGGCTCAAGCTGCGGAAAGACCGTAGAACAAAAATTTCTACGTCTAACTCAAGCATAGGATTAAAAGATGGTATCGTTCTTTTAATCCTTTAAGGATCTATTCCCGTAATTGATTTCTAAAACTTAAATCTATTTACCAAGTAAATAAATATATATAACATTTATACCTTGTTTCCAAATTACAATTGGAATGCAGACCGAGCGAGAAGACCGGATCTGAGCAATGTCTTCTTTCGGAGCAATGACTTCTCTCGGAGCACCAAACATATGGTGCCTCTATCGGTTGTCCACCAGAAAATAACCAGAGAGCGATTATTTCTTTTGCCAGAAATACTATAACCGCGTTTTTCGCAAATACACTATTCACAAAAACCCAAAAACACTATTACCGCAAACACTATTCACGGCTCGCAAGATATACATAATTAAATTACGTATTCTTTCTTTTCTTACGAAAACACTATTTGGGAGAGAAAATATTATAACTGAATCGAATCGAGTCGAATCAGATTTCTATATTTTTCTCTACCCCTACCCCTCTATTTATAGGGTTAGGGAGGTGCTTGTAAGCTGCTTGTAAGCTACTTGCAGTAGAGGTGCTTGCAAGGACGTGCTTGTAAGCTGTTTGTAAGCAGCTTGCAGCAGAGGTGCTTGTAAGCTGCTTGTAAGCTACTTGCAGCAGAGGTGCTTACAAGGACGTGCTTGTAAGCTGCTTGTAAGCTGCTTGCAGCAGAGGTGCTTGTAAGCTGCTTGCAGCAGAGGTGCTTGCAAGGACTTGCTTGTTGCGATAAATTTATACAACGTGTCAAACACGCTTATAAATTTAATGTGTTTAAGCTTGTCATCTCTATGACATTTATTTATTAATTATAACATTTATAATTAATCAAATAAATTAATTCTCTGATTACTTTCCTATTGGTGTGACCCGATAGGATCTGTGTTATGTTGGTAAATAGAATTAAAACCGTTTTAACTTCTATAATCATGAGAGGCATCTGGCAAAACGCATCATGACCATCCAATTACACAGATGATGCTGTACTGTACAATATCACGATCCAGTAAACTATTTTACTTGTGTTTAATTCTTTCGTCTCATAGCTGTCAGATTAATTTCAAGGTAGGTTTGTGTCATCCTTGAAAATTAATCTTTTCTTGATCTTGAACAGATTATCAAATATGATTAACTCTTGTTAATCATACCGCATGCAGATAATCTTATTCTATCAAGGGGCCCAGTGACACTATAACTCGTATAATAAATACGAGGGACAATAGTACTTTTGGTAGACCATCACTACCTCAGCTAAGTTATGTATACCGAAGAGTTACCGTTATAGCTACTTTTTACAGATAGCGTTAGGTAACAATCACACATACACATCTCTTAGTTAGGAAATATGAATACCTCATACTGTAGAACTTAACACTGAATGAAAGCATTAATGACACGAACACAATTCCGTATAATGTTTCATTCAGGGTCTGTCAAATACCATGTTCCTAGAACATGTATCTATGTGATTAAAATGACAACTCTGTGTCTATGGTCTGTAAAACTTGACCATCTTTTAATCCACATACTAACCTTGTAGCGGTAATTAGTGTTCCTGCTAATTACCTCGGTCAGTGACCTTTTAGAGTATTATCATCTATATTTTGAAGTTTCACAATTCCAGTCATTAACTCGAAATGATTCATAAATTCAATAATACTCAAGGAAACAAAGTTACATTTTATTAATCATTCAATTCATGAACAAAGCTTTATATAATTAAATTATCATATTATTGACTTCTAGATTATTACACTAACACATACCACCCTCAAACAAGCGGGCAAGTGGAGGTATCCAATCACGAGATAAAGAGCATCCTACAAAAAGTGGTGAACACAACAAGAAAAGATTGGTCACTCAAACTTGATGAAGCTCTTTGGGCATACCGGACCGCTTTCAAAACACCCATAGGTATAACTCCTTTCAAATTAGTGTATGGAAAGTCGTGCCATTTGCTGGTTGAACTTGAGCACAAAGCGTATTGGGCGATAAGGGTCCTAAACTTTGACATGAGGGCTGCCGGTGAGAAGAGAATTCTTGACTTACATGAGTTAGAAGAATTGCGCCTCAATGCGTATGAAAATGCCAAGCTATACAAAGAGAAGACAAAGAGGTGGCACGACAAGCATGTCATAAAGCGAAACTTTCACGAAGGAGACATGATTTTATTGTACAACTCACGTCTCCGGTTCTTTCCCGGGAAGTTAAGATCACAATGGACAGGCCTATTCGAAATAACGAAGGTGTTCAATCATGGAGCAATTGAGATATGGAGCAAAGAAACCGAGGCATTCAAGGTGAATGGACATTGCCTCAAACACTTCAACCTTGCGAATCCAGTAGGCGAGAAGGAGAATTTGCGCCTAGTCGACCCACACACTCAATAGTGAGCCCAAATCATGTCGAGCTCACGACGTAAAATTGTGCGCTTCTTGGGAGGCAACCCAAGCTTTTTATTTGTTTTTCTTTACTTTTCTGCACTTAGTTTAATTTTAATTTTTCAAAATTTTTTGATTCCCTAACTTTGCTAGACTTTCAGGACAAAAAATAGACAGAACAACCTGAGTGCGTCCGCACTGCCACAGACTGAAGGTCTACGCAGTTTGGAGATTCTACCCGAGCCCAGTGCGTCCGCACCCAAGGTATGTTTTTAAATTTTTTTTGGAAAATTGAAAAATTCGGAATCTCTGGCTGAGTGCGTCTGCACTGCCTGCCAGTGCATCCGCACTCGGGGTTTCTCCTTCTTAACCAAACCGACCCCTTCCTTTTTCTTCGCGCCTTTTCAATTTTAAAACCCCAAAACTCAGTTTTTCTCTTCCAAAACCCGAAAACCCTATTTCTCTCTCAAATTCTCCCTCTCCTTTATCTTCTCTACCACTTTTCTCTTCTCCTCTCTCTCTTTTCCTCTCCAAAACTGAAAATCCACTTTCTTTCAAGCCGTTCAAGCGCCGCTTCTCCAAAACTCAGATTTTTTCGTGTTTTCTCAAAAATTTTACTATCTCCAACGAGGTTTGATCTCTCCTTACTCTTAATTTCATTATTTACTACTTAGATATGTGAAAAACCGATATTTTTATTAATATCCAAAGTTTAATACAAATTAATAAATATACCCGGATCTCAAGGGTATAGCGATAAATACCCAAGCCGGCCATTTTCTGGCCGGCCAAGTACCCTCCCTAAGCCGGCCAGAAAATGGCCGGCTATGTACCTTTTTTTTTTTTTAAACAGCATTATTTTTGTTTTAGATGATTTCTATTAGAGTCAAATATTTCATTTCTAAGTTTCGTACAAAATAATAAAGTACACACAAATTGCAAATAGAGTCCACACAATTTTTACAACATGCATATAAATCACCTATTACTACCACGTCTAAATCCCCGAAGTAAACCACTTGCGAAAGATGACCTACGAGATGGCCTAGCAGGTGGCTCTGGTTGCTCACTAGATGGCCCGGCCTGGGCTCCAGATGGCGCTGCTTGGCTTGTATATGGGCCGGCCTGGGCTCCAGATGGCCCTGCTTGGCTTGTAGATGCCCTTGTTGTGCGTCTAGTAGTGGACCTCCTCGGTTAGGCAGATGGCTGCCCTTGCACCCCAACCGCCTCTCCTCCTATGTCAACCGCCTCTCCCATTGCTTCGGCATACATAGCAGCTGCATCTAAACGGCTCGTAGCTGTGCTACGCCGTGACCCTCCGGACCCACTTCCCGACGCCATTACTCGCTCATTTTCTGCCGCATTTGCTGCGTTTCTTGCCTCTGCATTTGCATGTGTTACTTAGTAAATTGGTATAAATTGAAAAGAAAAATAATTTTGGATGAATGTTACATACCTCTTCGTTGCCTATCGGAAGTGGAACGGCGAGGCTGATGCCCCTTTCTTCTACCTTCCATTTCATCCATCGTCATTACACGACGGGTGTGTTTTCGCCTCCCCTTCATAATCCAACCTCTACTCGGAAGGATTCTGTCTTCAACACAAGGAGGCCAGTCTCCCATATTGCCAATTGGATTGAACACATGGTTCCAAGTACTCACAAGATAGGGTGTTTTATACCAGTCTGCAACAAAGTCGTCCTCTTGCCAGTTTCGGTCACGGCAAATGGCTAAGACATGAGCGCACGGAATAGAAGTTAATTGGATACCTCTGCAAGTGCATTCCATTTGTCTGTCGGGACCGCGCGTCACAATATACATGAACTCCCTGTGAGTGGGTTCCATGTTGCCCATGTCGCTACGGGTGCAAGGAACGTACTCATTTGGGGATGAAACTTGGTACTGACCTTGGCCCTGCGTGTAACGCACCAATTTCATTTTTTCAGCTTTCCCCCAACGTTTTTTGATCTTCTGCAAAACCCGGTCAGAAAGAACCTGTCCCCTGTCTTGTAATTCCATTGCTCGCTGACGCCGCTCAACAAACCATCTGTTGCACGTGTAGAACGTATCCTCCACTACGGCACAAACAGGCAATCTACGACTCGTTCGGAAGACATTGTTGAGCGACTCGGAGCGTTTGTTGTCATGATACCAAACCGGTATCCTCCGTCACAGGTTTGGAAAATCTTCTCATAATTGGACGGCTCCATCGCATCATTAGGACGTACTTTGCCCACCTTCTTTAAATATGCATTGCACTTCGGATTTCGCTGCACAAAAACAAAGGGGTGTTATTCCATTTTCATAAAATTCTTATACGATAATTAAACGAAATGTTATAAGTTATACATACATGAGCAAACTCTTGGAACATCTCTTGTAATCTTCTCGGCTTCTTCCTCTTTGCTCCTTCCCTGAACCTCCATCCGTACCATCTGTCTCCACAGTTCGTGACTAAGTTGTCAGCAACATGCTGCATACAATACCTGTGCACAAAGAGCTCGGGAGGCCATCCGTATTCAGCTGTCAGTGCAGCTTTGATCCCCTTGTGCTGGTCCGATATGACACATACAAATTTACACGGGCCGAGCACTTCATTTCTCAGCCATTGCAAAAAAAAAACCCCAATTCTCAGTATCCTCCTGACGTACAATTGCAAATGCAATAGGCAACAATTGGTTTCTCGGCATCGTAGCCGCAAGCTATCAAAAGCCTCCCCTCGTATCGCCCAGACAAGAAGCAGGCATCGATGCTGATCACTGGTCTCAAGTACTGGGAACGCTGCAATGCATGGACCAAATGCCCAGGCTACAGCTCTGAACTGGGCAACACCTGGCATGATTAGTCCTGTTTCCTTATTCCGTACCGGGCTGGTCAGAAATTGGTGGGTCGAGCCGGGATTGTTGGCGCAAATTGCAAGCAACAGTGGTCTCAGCAAGCTGTAAGAAGCCTCCCAACTCCCAAATTGTCGGGCTATTGCCAGCTCACGGCCCCTCCACAGTCGGTTGTATTTAGGTGTCACATTGTCGTACACAGACAAAACAATGTCTGCCACCGTCTGGATGCTCATACACGGGTCCTTTTTAATGGCGTTCTCAATGACATCGGCAATGAGTGCTGCCGTCAGACATTCGTGGTCGACCCTCGTATGCTCAGTCCTACATGTGTGAGGCCTCTCCTGCTTAGTTATAACTCATGCGTCTCCACATCCCGTCGGCTTTGCCCTAAGCTCGTAACGGCAATTCTTGTCCTTGCACAACAGAGTAACCCGATCCCTGTCACTTTTCCAAGATCTGAACTCCTGATTCTTCTTTATATGGTGCTCTCTGACCTTCTTCATTAGGTCTTCTTTGGTTTTAAAATATAGGTTTGCACACAGCTCACCTTTGTACTCAATCCGTTGCCCATAATAACCAATATCTGCCTCTCTAAACTCAGAAACATCATTGAGGTCTGGGAACGGGTGCGTATCAGTCCGGCCACTAAGCGGCCACCCCTCATCAGCATGCCTTTCAGCTGTTTCAGCCCGCCCGTCTTCATCCACACCTTCCATGTGATCTGAATCCCCCCACATGTCTCCCTCAAATTTATCCCCGCTCCCCAGATTGTCCTCCGGTATTTCATTAATATCTTCAAAGTCCGGGCAGCTTGCATCGTCTACTGGTGCAGGTATGGGGTAAGGTGATACTGGAGGTAACGGTAAAGGAGTGGCATTTACGGATCTATGTGGGGTTGAAACTGAGTGTCTTGGTCTGCCTCGATTGTGTCTAGGTGGGGATGCAACTGAGTGTCTTCGTTGAGGTGCTGGTGGAGTGACGTAGTTGTAGGGTTCTGGGTCAGGTTCGGTGAGTGGTAAGGTGGAGTCACGTTTGTAAGTTTCTGGTTGTGGGGTATAATGTGGTGCCGCTGATCCAGAGCCCGAACTTCCAACCCCAGGCTCTACCGGAACTCTTCTAGCAAATATTTCTATTAGAAAATTACCTTGGGACCTCAAATAACCGAACATGCCTCTCCACGTACTCTCGTCCACCAGTTTCGCAACAATCCATTTTCCGTTGGAGGGATGGCAATATCGGGTTGCCAATTCTAGGTCGCACCTTTCTGGGTTGTAACCGGTGTGTGTGTAAACTATGGATTTGAGGTCCAAAAGTGAGATGTCATCTGGAATCATCAATGAATGAGCTGCATCTTTGTTGTAGTACGCCCCTTGTGCACTATTAAGCATCTTCCCACCATAGTGTAATGAAATAAAGGCCATGGTAAACAAACTACATTTTAGAAAATGGTAAACAATTGTCAGATTACTAAATGGTAAATAATTGTCAAGTAACTAAATAATAAACAATTGACTGGTAAACAATTAAGTAAATAGTAAAAATTAAGTAAATAGTAAAAAATTAAGTAAATAGTAAGCAATTAAGTAAATGGTAAGCAATTAAGTAAATGGTAAGCAATTAAGTAAATGGTAAGCAATTAAGTAAATGGTAAGCAATTAAGTAAATGGTAATCAATTAAGTAAATGGTAAGCAATTAAGTAAATGGTAAGCAATTAACTAAATGGTAAACAATTAAATAAATGGTAACCAATTAACTAAATGGTAAACAATTAAGTAAATGGTAAACAACTAAGTAAATAGTAAGCAATAACTAAATAGTAAACAATTAAGTAAATGGTAAACAATTAAGTAAATAGTAAATAATTAAGTAAATAGTAAACAATTAAGTAAATAGTAAACAATTAACTAAATAGTAAACAATTAAGTAAATGGTAAACAACTAAGTAAATAGTAAGCAATTAACTAAATAGTAAACAATTAAGTAAATGGTAAACAATTAAGTAAATAGTAAATAATTAAGTAAATAGTAAACAATTAAGTAAATAGTAAACAATTAACTAAATAGTAAACAATTAAGTAAATGGTAAACAATTAACTAAATAGTAAACAATTAACTAAATAGTAAACAATTAATTAATTAATTAATCTATAAAATAAAAAATAATAATAAATTAAAAATTAAAAAAAATTAAAAAAAATTAAAAAAATTAAAAAAAAAAAGAATTACCTCAACAGTAGAGGTACAGTAGAGCTGCCGCGGATTTGAGTGAAGAATGCAGCTGCCTCGGTGCTCTTTTATAGAGTTTTTGGGGAAAAAAAAAAAAAGGTACATAGCCGGCCATTTTCTGGCCGGCTTAGGGAGGGTACTTGGCCGGCCAGAAAATGGCCGGCTTGGGTATTTATCGCTATACCCTTGAGATCCGGGTATATTTATTAATTTGTATTAAACTTTGGATATTAATAAAAATATCGGTGTGAAATGGTACCAAAAATTGAAGAAATCGACCAAATGGGTGAAAACGGTTCAAATTCGTTCCCCCCGTGCGGGTGCACCACCCGCACTGGACTTGAGGAAAACCTAACCAGACCTAAAATTTTATTTTTTTGGCTAAGTCCCCAATGCGGCCAGGACCACCCGCACTGAGAGCCAGTGTGTCCGCACTAGGCTCGGGAAAATCCAAATCTTCCCAGAATTTTTTAGATTTTTGGTTAAGTACCCAGTGCGGCCAGGACCATCCACACTGAGAGCTAGTGTGTCCGCACTAGGTTCGGGAAAATCTAAATCTTCCCATAATTTTTTCAGATTTTTGGTTAAGTACCTAGTGCGGCCAGGACCATCCGCACTGAGAGCCAGTGAGTCCGCACTAGGCTCGGGAAAAATCAGAAATGACCCCGAATTGAATCAGAATTGAACTGTTTGTGCACAGTGCGTCCGCACTCAACCCAAATTTAATCGAAAATTTCCAAATTTTAATTCTTTCTATCTTTTAATTACAGTAAGAATGCCGAAGAGAACCGGTGCCAAGAAGCAAAGGTTTGACAAGGGCTAAGGCAGTCGCCAACCACCTCCATACCCACCCGCCATACCACTTAACGAGGATCAAGAAATAAGGCGTAGCCTTCTGGAGTACCACCGAACCATAGAGCCATCCCGGTGGATATGCCGGCACACACTTCAAACACTCGGCCTCCTCGAATCGGTGCAAATGCTCATCGAGCGAATTGGGCTGTGGGAGTTCTTTTGTGACGAGGTTCAAACCTACAATGCCATCACCATCGAATTCCTCTCCTCATTTGAATTAGACCGGGCCTCCCGAGTAATGAGCTTCAACCTTGGAGGCTATTCTCATCAAATGCACACCACCGAGCTCATGTCCGCCTTCGACCTACCCACCGCCAATGTCGAGCAAATGCGCACCATTCTCGACTTCTTTCACGATATGAGTGAGGCCCAGTTCCGCATCTACACGTGCCATGATGGATCCTCAGCCAGCAAAGGGTCAAGAATGTCCTCCACCCGACAATTCGATATCTCCAGCGGGTACTTTCTCATACTCTCTTTGCCCGAGGGGAGACCGCATCGGTCTTCAACCTCGGAGATATGATGTATGTGTGCAGCATGCTCCGACGGAACAATGGTGAGATGGAATACATGCCACATATCGGGTACCATTTGGCCAAACACATGAATAATGTGTCACACAACAGGCAATCGGGCGGGAAAGTTCGAATCGGGGGGATCATTACAAAGATTGCCCGGCACTTGCAAATACCAACCGAAAATGATTTGGTGCCCGGCTACACTCTAGTTGACCTCGATGGCTTGTTTAGGGCGAGGCTCATTAGATGGGATGATATCGAAGATGCTTGGATCAATTTGGGGTCAAGCCCAAGCATTCGACACCAGTTGCCTCTTCAAACTCAAATCGACCCATTGGACACCGATACTTGGAAAATCGTAGACGAGCCAATCGATCCGCCGCAACCACCACCACAACCACCATTTGAGCTTCCACCGCATCCCGCAGCGCCCGATGCCGCACAACCTCAAGGAGGCCCAACAAACCAGCAAATACTTCATGCAAACCATGCAAACCTCCATCAATGACTTGCGCATCGACGTCGGTGGCCGCCTAGATAACTTTGACCGCCGCATGGATACCTTTGACCATTGTCTGGATGAAGTCAAGACCGAGGCTACCAGGTCGACTTACTACTCCCGCAAGGCCGCTATGCACTCAAACCCACATTTTGAAGATGATCCACCGACACCACCATACCAAAGACGGGCCCCTCAAAGGAGAGAGCAAGAGTTGGCAAGGGAGTGTGAGGCGGCAATGCTAGCACAACAAGCCGCAGCGGCAGCTCAAGGTGGAGAGGATGGAGGGGATGACGATGATGCCGATGATATGGATTGTGACGAGGATTGATCCCGCGCAGCACCACCACCGCATCACGCTAGTATAGTAGTTCATGTTTCTTCTCTCTTTTTAATTTATTTTCAACATTGAGGACACTGCTTTATTTAAGCTTGGGGGATGGGAAAAAATTGTATCTGCATGCATGTTTATTTTTCTGTTTTTTTTTCTGTTTTTTTCGATACTTTTTAGGATTTATAACCTTGTGTTTTACTTGACCATGAATAGGATTTGTGATTTTGAACTTAATTGCTTGAGATTACGAATTTGTCAAGACGTTTTATGAGGTTGTGAAAAATAGAGTCTTGCATAATTGAACTTAATTGTCCAAAAATGCATAAAGTATAAAATCATGTTTAAATTTTTAAAAGTTGGCAAAAATAAAAATTTTGATAAACTTGAGTGATTGACAAAAATTAAAAAGTATTTATACTCGATTTTTGCAAATTTTTGGTAAAACCCTTAAAATGATTTGAAATGACGACATAATTTGGCAAAAAACTTTGTGGAAATAAAGATGTTTGAAATTGGGACATTAGGAATTTAAATTTATTAGAGAAGCCATTTAGATTTGGGAGTTTTAATTTTAGGAAAGATTGAGATATCCACAAGTATAAAAATATGTGTATTCATGATATGTGCATAAATGTTGAGAAATTGGGTAAAATTGAAAATTTTGAAAAATAAAAGATGACTCCAATGACCTATGTTACGGCTTCATGACGTACTTATGGTTATGAGTCCTTAGCACTCCTGCTCCACTAGTCTCCCGATAAAATTAACATCCGTGTTAATGGAAGGGTTAGATTATGAGCATGCAAAGCACCCTTGAATTAGAACGGTTGGGTGCAGTTAACTACTTGTAACTAACCGGTGCTTAAATGAGGATGGAGAAAATAGTGCTAAATCATGAAAGAAAAATAAAGGCAATAACAAAAATGTGAATATGCATGTATCAACACACGAGGTCCGCAATTTTCGAACCCAAGTTTGATTCAAGCTTGGGGGTATTTGAAAATTCCACATTTTAAAAAATGACATGTCTTTTAATAAATTTGGGTAAACGAAGTTCACAAATTCAAAGCCTTTAAGGAAATAAAAGTTAGAGTAATCGAATTATGGGTTGATTCATAATTATTCGAGAGTTGAACTTTGAATTTGAAAAATATGCATGGAGATTTTTAAAGTTTGGCAAAATCATACAAGTTTTTCATTTGAGAAATATATACTTGATATAAGGTTAAATTGTAGATCGAATTGTAGTTCAAGTTTAGATGTTGCTTGGGGACAAGCAAAGTTCAAGCTTGGGGGTATTTGATAGGTGTAAATTATATACACCGTCGATCTAGTTTTAATCATAAAATAACACCAAATATCTTGTATTTTGAATATAAAGTGAATAGAATACACCTAGAATCAAGTTACTGCGTTCGCTCGGCTTTACAATGCAGGAAAAAGATGCAAAATGAAGAAAAAGTCTCCCAGTGCGGACGCACTCAGTACTTAGACAAATTTCCAGCATCGCTGAACTTCACAGACAAAAAGTCCGAGCCTAATGCGTCCGCAGTCACCTCCAGTGCGAGTGGGGTCATCCGCACTCAGTACTTAGCCGATTTTTGCAACTTTCAGATTCTTCAAGAAAACAGAAAATTCCAAGTCCAGTCCGGACGCACTCATGAAAATCCGCAGAAAATTCAAAAAAGGAAACTTAGAACCAAAGGAAAGTTGGAGCCAGTGCGACTCAGACCACCCGCACTCACCACCAGTGCGGACGCACTGGACCCGCAGATAGCCAGAAATTCACGTTTTCAAGAGGTTTTCTATTTTTGGCACATCAGGGACACATTTTAGAAGGCCAAAAATAGACATGGCAGTCTGAGGAGTGCACCCACTAACTTCACTTCTAGCTTCTAAATTAGGCAAGATCTTTGGCTATAAAAGAGGAAGAATTTCATCTCTCTCATCATCTACTATTACATATCTATTTTTTCACAAATTGAGAGAGAGAGAGATCTGCAGAAATTCTTGAAGTTCCGAAGGCTTTTCAAGGAAGGAGAAGAAGAAGATTCGAGCAAGGAGTCGGCAAGATCGAGGTTTTTGATCTAAGAAAGGGTGTAATCATTTCTTTATTTCATTTCTTATTGTTTTTGCCAACATTTGTTATGGATCTCTCCAAGAGAGAGTAGTTCTCTTTCTAGGGGTTTAGGTCAATACATGAACTTGTTTAATTCTAGCATATTCGGATATTTGTTTTTATTATGATTGTTTTTATCGGATTTGATTGTTAATTTCTGTGATTTATCATTTGTGCTAATTACATAGTTTAGTACTTGAATTGGACAAGTCCTGCTTTGGATTCGAAATAACCAAAGTAGTTAGGATGGGATATGAGAGTACCAAATTATGAGTACAAATATCTTAGGATTTGAATTAGAAACGACCGTACTTTGATATCCAACCCGGAACAACAGGAATTAGGGTTAGGGTTTGGTGAAGAACGACCGTGAAGTCAAACCCATAATCAGGACACCTTAGAACAAATATTGATATATACTTTGGAGCATGTGACTATAGGGCGCAGAAAGTCGCACAACGGTGGAAGGTGTGTGCATGTGTAAAAATGTCTCAAGGTTCAATGCTCTCTATTTTCTTAAGACATGGAGAGAACATCAAATTTGAAACATTTACTTCTTTCTACAATTCCTTCAGTTCACTCTCGACAAACCTACTGTTCATGATCAGTCTATCGAGAGAGTTTATTGATTGTGGGGACGTTTAACTCCCAGCGGCGCAAGCCCCCATTGTTAATTACATCAGATGACCCTTCCAAGCCATACTGAATACCTCGTCCATTCCGGGATTTGTGCCTATCTGTCGTGAATTGAATAAAGGGGGCTAAAAAGGGGACTCATGTATTGACTTTGGTTTTGATTTGGCTTTCTATATGTTTGGACGTGTGTGTATGTGATTTTATGTTATAACAAGAAATGAGAATTTGGAGGAGTATATATACACCATTTGTTTATATTTGATTTATAACATGTTTATTTACATTTTTATTAATTATTTACATTCTTTTGAGCAATGAAATCATTTAATTTTGAAAAAAAGGCATTTTGGTCATTTCAGGATTTGGCTGATGCTTGGACATGATTAACTTTGATTTAGAAGCATGAAGAATTTAATTTGGGTTCATTTGGAGGTGGTTTGAGTCAATTTGGACTTAAGATGAAAAAGTTATGCTTGAAAAGGATTGAGAAGGGCCTATTTGTAAATATTTATCCTTTGTAAGGGACTTATTCACAAAGCTGAGAGGACACGAATATGTAATATGAATTTTAGGCAGGGTTTATGTGATAAATTGGGCTTTTAAAGACTTGTTTGAGATTTACACATTTGGGCTTTGAGATGTGGATTCTGGGCTCTGAGACATGTACTTTTGGGCTTTAAGATTCGGGCTTTTGGATTTGAGATTGGCATTAGGCTTTAAACCCTATTTTAAGATTCGGTTGAAGAGATTGAAACCAAGGCTGTTGACAGGTGGGCTCTACAAGACAGAGATTCATCAGCCGTTAGATTCAAGTTCCTCTTTGAGATTCGCACTTTTCATTTAAACTTTTGATTTGGCGCCGAGATCAAGTGGTCCTGGGTTGCTTTAAAAAGCGTGCGACTGAGATTGGATCATCACTGGCCGCCGGCGGGGGTGGTTCACAGCATGACTTTATTGAACATTTCGGTTTTGGTTTTCTGATCTCGTTTACCTCAAATTGGATCATGGCTTCTTCAATTAGATGATCAAACATCATCGCATTTTCATTTGGAATCTTGCAAACACATTAATTTTGAGTTGAAATGAGCATTTGTTATATTTGAATTTCGGGTTCTCGGTTTGGTACCGGTTCAATACCGATTTGATTGATGAACCACTTTAAATCATGATTGGGGTATGGGTTTGAGTTTTATTAATATGGCAGGATGTCTAGGTTTGTTTCTTAATCTAGATTTTATTTTGAGCATTAATGAATTTCATGAAGTTTCTAAACTTTTCAAATACAAAATTAACTCAAGACTCTTTATTTTTGTTAAAGATTATACAATTTCTTATTATTAATTCATAAAGTAGTAGGGTGAACTATGTTTAAAATGAATTTTGTAAATTTTTGAGATTTTTCTTCTATTTTTGAAATATTTATTTAAGCAGGGGCATGAAGGTCATTTTGTCAATTTTAATTGCTGGATTTTCTGTTTTATTAAAAGCTGAAACTTTGAAAATTCATAGAAAATAGAAATAAAATCCAAATAATGTGAAAGTTGTGTCCATTTTGTGTATTTTGAAGTCTTCCACCTAACTGCAATATTCATTTTTTTATTTGGTCCTTAAATCATTTTTATTGCTCAATTTACCAGCAGGTCCTTTCTATTCTTTTAATGCTGGAATTTTCTGTTTTAAATACTGAACTTTGGAAATTCATATAAAATCGAAATAAAATCAGAAAAATATGAAACTTGTGTCAATTTTGTGTGTTTTGAAGTCCTCTACATGATGGTGAAGTCCATTTCCCAGTTTGGTCATTGTACCAGTCCAGATTGCACCATTTACCAGCAGAGGTCAATTTGAGTATTTTTTGGGGTATGGCTCATGTACCAATGGTGCTCAAGCTTGGTTATCACTGAATTATTGTTCATGAGTATGTCAAGGGCTGGTTTAAGATGGTTGGAACTGAATTTGGGATTTATCCATTGTTTAAAACAATTTTTGTAGCTTTTGAGCTATACTTTAGCATTAACAAACAACAAGAAAAGAAGAGAAGCTCCAAAAATCATATTCCATGTTTTTAAATATCAAGAATTGTCAGAAAATTGGAAATTTGCAGGGAGGTCCCTGATTTTGTTTAAAATCATGTTTTGATGTTTTGAAGGACATATCATTGAGATTTCACTAGATTTAAAGATGCAAACACCATGAACAAGTATAACTTGTTGTTTATTTGCATTTCAAACCTTCTATCTCTTACCATTTATATATATTTGAGATATTTAACTTCTTTTTAGCATCTTTGCTCAAGAAATCAAATATTCTCTCATATTCAAATAGGTCCAAAAGGGCAAGTCATTGAAATATCATAGGTTTAGAACATAAATGGCATATTATAGACAATGCTACTGTCATTTACATTTTAAACCTCAATTTCTCACTATTTACACATTAAATCATTTAATTTCCTTATTTATTTTGATCATGCATGAGCATATTCATGTAAAGGGAAATTAAATATCTTTTAATGTGCAAAATGGCCCTTTTAATAGGAATTAAAGAAGGAACTATCCAGCTCAACTTCAATAACCCTTTTATATATATATTTTCATGTTCTTTAATCCTATTAATAAAATAACTAAATGAATTAAATAAAGGTGGAACTATCCAGCTCAACACCTTTATTAGACATCATTTACCTATTTTATACAAGAATTAAAGAATTTTTAAAGAAAAGAACAAAAAGGAGAGAAAGAGGCAATAAGAAAAAGAAAGGGAAAATGACAAGGAAAATGACAAGGAAATTCTATATTTTTATTTATTATCGTTTTTCATATATAAAGACATAAATTTCAGAAAAGAAAGATAGAAGAAGAAATCAAGATATGCATTCTTTTTTATCAAGTTTGTATCCTACATATATTTTTAAACTATTTAAAAAAAATGAAGGAAATGATCATTAGATCTTCATATGCTATGTTTATTATGAAATAAACAAGCTTATCATAAGATCTTCACTCTTGTTTATTTATGAACTTAAAAGGAGAGATAAAACAAAAATCAAAGAAAAGGGTAAAAGAGAAAGATGTAATAGTAAAGGCAAGAACAAAAATGGCAAACAAAGATTTTTATTTCGAATCAAGACATATGTACAAACTATTGCCCATCAAGAGCTTACATCATATAGGTATTAATTACCTATTGAATTTGCTTAAGAAAGCTTCAAACTTTGAAGTTCTAACCTAACTCTCTTTGAAAATGGAGGTTTTCTAACTTGTTTCTTGCACAAAGCTTTCTGGAGAAGAAGAAGTATATCTGGAGTATTCATTTGGGGTGCCTTATATAAGGCAGGATTAGGGTTTCGGGTTTGTTGCCTGCTGAGCTGTCTTTTGCTATGCTCACCAAGTATTTGATCAAAGGTTCTGATCTATTTGATGCTCTCAAGCTTGTTTACATGGCATATGCTATCCAGTAGGGGTTTAACATGTCACCTATTCATACCTGGAGTAATCTTAGCCATTGGATCGGCCTTGGGCATCATGCCTTGGCTTGTAGCCTTGATTAACCGATCTTTGAATGGAACTTTCCATTCACGTGCTCCAGCCCTCTTGGAAGAGAATTTCCTTTTTTGTCATGTTCTTTGGAGTGAGGGGCACGTGTCCCTGGGACCAGCCAGCTACTGAGCAGCTATAGAGGCCAATGTATAATATGCCGGCGGTACACCAATTTTAAAATACTCCCCTCCCGATATTAAATATCCTTGTCATCGAGAAGAGGCCAAGTGGTGTTGCAAGAGGCCGTTTAAGGTGTTCCAGGGTGTATTGTACCCTCTACTGAGCCAATTTGTCATATTTGCCATGTACCCGAACTGCACCACATTACCTTCACATGCAAATCCAATTTAATGCACATTTTCTCAAATTGAACTTTGCACCAGTATCGTGTTGTATGTAAAGGTACACTATCAGGTTTCCAGCCCTTGATTTCAAATATTTCGGTCTAGCCACTTTGCTACACTCTCATCTTTCGGGTTGAAATAAAAGGAAAGGAAGAGCATTCGGGTCTGAGAAGAAAATGGGAAGTGGTAGAGAGTAGAGTATCCCATTAAGTTTAGGTGAGCACCCATGCAATTCATCTCCTATTAATTCAGGTTTTTCGGTTTAGTTTCGGTTTGAGCCGTGAGAGGAGGGAAGAAGAAGGAGCTGACAAGGTGGGGCCCTTGCGTCAGCCTCTTTCACTTAACATTATCCCCTCTTTATTTCTTTTCTTTTTCTTGGCCACGCACGGTGTTTGGTGAACCGTGTATTGGACTCTACGAGGCGTATGAAGAACCGAGTGTATGCTCAACGAAGGGGTCAAAACCCTTAGAGCGCTGGATTTAAACTCGGGTCCGCGACCTAGCTATGCCTGGTGTATCATGCACCGAGTGGATGACCGTTTGGTCTACAAGTTTCATTTTCGTAGACCAAGTTCATTCACTTTAGCTAGCCAGCGAAAATATCCTTGCATCATTGACTGGGCCCCTGGTGTTAGGGAACTGCTATGCATCCCCAAGTTGCACCCGGAGAGCATTTGGGAGATGATTTTGCTACGCATATCCCCCTGTTTGTACCCAACATGCTATTCAGTCATTGTTTCATTTACAGGGAATTAATTCCTTAGTGATTTTGACCATTTTAAATATCAAAATTCATTGTTTTGCATGTAGAATACTAACAAGAATTTTAATATGTGTGACCAATTTGCTTAAAGGGTCTGAGTACAACTTTGGCATCTTAATTCCCCCCAGAAATTGCCATTTGTCATGTTGAGTTTAAATAGCAACTTTTTAGGGTCAAACAGTGACTTAAATATCCCTCTAGGTTAGTGACAGCCTTAGAATTCGAGGAACATTAATCCATCCACCCAAAGTATTTGTATCAATATTTGTTCCAAAGGCTAACATCAAGCTTAATGGGTCTAGATAGCTAGGGTGAAGAACGACCGTGAAGTCTGAAACTATCTAGGCACGTTATTAATTCACGACTGTGACCCTTTTTAACACTTTAGGTTAGAAACCTCATCAAATCAAACATGAATTTAAACAAACCGAATAAATAGAATTAGCAAGGAATTGTAGACCGAATACCCCTATATCTCCTCAAACTTGAAAACAAACCAATCTTTCTTTTCTTTATTTTATTTATTTTATTTACAAAATTCTTGTTTAAAATTCCTTTCTTCCGGGTATTGAACCCAAACTTAGGATTTTAGAACAAAACCCCCCTTTTACTTTATTGTTTAGTTTTAAAAGTAGTTTTCTTTATTAAAAATTGGTATTTCTCTATCTCCCTGCGGATCGACACCTAAATACTACGATCGATAGGTTGTGCGCTTGCAACTAACATATTCATTGAGTACGAATGTTTATAAATATTAAAGGCAAAAAGAGTACAAAATTCCTATAACTAAAATACTCAACACTTTCTCATACGGTTCTAGTCACCAAAGGCGAGCATGGGAAGTGTGGATACATTCCCAGCGGACCGCTAATTATTCAAAATGTAATCACTTTTAACTCTAAAATTTATAAATTATTTATTAGAAATTATTTCTTATATTTCCATTGTGTGTACAAACATTCCGTGGGATAGGAGAGTTGGCACAAGGCGTCCCCATGTTCTTCACCAAGGGATGGCGAAGAGTTGGTTAGGGTCTCATGAGAACAGGCTGGGGTCTTTGCAAGGATAATAGTTTCTCTCCACGTAAGCATGCCATGATGGATCAGATGAGGGTTTCGGAAGATTGGGAAAATATCCCATCCGACGAGAGTACTCCTATAGGGCAGAATCCATACCCACCGCCTCCTGTATTCGAAGGCCCAGATCCAGTGCAGTCTTGGTTATATGACGGCACCAGATGGAGAAATTACTAGGATCAGTCCGCAGCCGCAGGATATGCCCGATCCAGATCCACTCCAGTCACAAACCCCATACAGGTATCTACTACATTAATTGAAGTAATTTTGTTTATGAATTATAGCTTACTAAATAAAAACCGTGTATGAATTCTAGGTGACCTAGGATCAGCAGGTGCAGGCACAGACCTCGTTCGAGATTCTGTTTTGGGCTCAGACGCATTTTTATCACGGCCCATACGCCGATGCCGTTGCCTTAAAATGCATATCCGGTGATCCATCAATCAGGGTCGAGGTCACACAATACTTGGTTCCTGGATTGGTTCTCTTTATGACTTCCAGGAGCGGAATAAACAAGTTGTACGAGTTCTCCCAACTCCCAAAAAGATTTGCAATAGCAAGCTCACGACCTCGGCATAATTTGTTATACTTGGGAGTTACCTTTTTGTATGTGACATTGACGACATCTCGGATATGATTTATACTCGCGTACACATCCCTTCTCAAGGTCCCATCAATTGCAAGGGCAATCATCTCTATTGTAAGCTGACAATGATCAGCACGTGATGCCAATACTTTGCAGGCATGAGGGATTGCTTGTTTGCTAATATCTAAGATTCTGAAAGACCGTTAGGCTTCGCGTAAACTTCAATTTGCAAAAAATCATTTTTGCACACCACAACTAATCATCGATGTTCGCTTTTAGAAACCTTACACTCAAAATTGTTCATGATATGGAACTCATTGATTGATACCCTTAGAGCCGTTTTTGACTCAAACACTTTGCCTATGGCCAATGAGTTATCAAATGTTCTTTTTGTGCCGCCAAAAAAATCGACATCCGCAGGTTGAAAACCGGATATGTCACTAAAACTATCAATTGGATGTCTCATATTTTCCGGGCCAGTTATCGGGTACTGTGTTTAGCGGGACTGTGAACAAGATTGTGATTGTGACTGTCTGGTCGGTTCAATATCATCGACGGAATCCGATGACTCATCTGAGAGCATCTCATCGCCGATCTCCAAACTGTCATCATCAATTGCATCACAGGTACATGCAATGTAATAAAATGCGGTTTTCATGCGGTATGCGGAAGACCACCGCATACCGCATATACGGTATACGGCCGCATATGCGGATTTTTATGCGGAAGTTATTAAATAAATTATACTATTACAAATATTCATTTGGAATTTACAAGTATTCATTTGCAATTTAGTGATTAAATAATGAGTAAATTATAATAGTACAAATCTTAAACAGCATATATTCATATGAGCATCCTAAATTTCACCTTAACCGTTGGCCCAAGTACTATGTTCAACATTTCTTATATAAAGGCCCAATAACTTTTGAATCTTTGATAATAAAATAATAAATTCTTTGGCCCAAGCCCAACAGAAATATAGAGATGTAGGAGCCCAACATAAATATATGGTCCAGCGAATTAAGGTTCACTGTGCAGTGTGCACCGTGTTTGTACTTTGTACAGAGAACAGAAAAGAAAAAGCAAAGCTGCGGTCCGGAAAGAATTCTAATGTTTTAGTCCCACAACATCTGAACAAAAAAAAATCAATGCTCCCTACTCTATAAAAGAAGCTGTGAACTACACCCAACTACTCATTTGGTATCCGCCTGGGTCCGAAATTGAATTGGATTTCGGTTATTTCCGGGATTTGCTTCAATTAATAATATTATTTGGATTCAAATGAATTCGAATTTTTTAATAAATAAAATGTTTAATATGCGGTCAGCATATACTAATTTCATGCGGTAGTGGACTGCATACGCATATGCGGCCGCATATGCAGCCGCATGAACTGCATTTTATTACATTGGGTACATGCGAATAATCAGGGACTGGTACCAGTCTACGGACTCGAACAATTTTGGGTCGAGTTATGGGTTCAGGGTTTCGACTGGTACTAGGTCGGGATCGAGATTCAGGGATCTGACTAGGTACAAGGGTCTGACTGTTTAGATTCAAATGGGAATTAAAACTGGCATGTTTCGGTTCTAATTCTACATACAACTCCAGAACCTATAACCTTTGTGAAAAGACGCCATAATTCATAAAATCATTTCGAACGATGCCTGATTTGTTACCGATACTAATTGGTAGTCACGTTGGCCATCGGTAGACATATTAAACTTGACTTGGATTTCCAGATTTGCTTCATTAACAGTATACCCAACCAGTTTTTAAATCTCATTCTCGAGATAATCAAAGTTCTGGTTCACGGTTAGCGGTAATGAGTATTTAGGCCAGGTACTATAAAAGACCCTGTCATCATTGTATTGGATTTCCCCTCGAACAAATTTTTTCACACAAATTATTTTTTGTTTTAATTGGTCTGGATAACAAACTATTTAAAAAATAATAACTCTATAAGTACAATATAAATTAAATAATTAAATAATTTAAAATTATTAAATTTAAAATTATTAAATTTAAAATTAATAAAATAAAAACTTACAAAAATCCGCATATGGAGTCTGATTTTCTCTTCTCTTCTTTGTTTCTCGTTTTAATATATGAGAGAGGAGTATATGTGAAAGGTAATATGTGAGAGAGGAGGGAGACGGGAGTCTGTTTATAGAACATTTTGTCTGAAACTGTAAAATTAAATCCCAGACTTAGAACTGCAAAACAATTTCACAGTTTTGAGCAGAAACCGCAAAATTAAATCCTGGTTCTAGAACCGCATATTAATTTCACGGTACCACATTTTTTTTGCGGTTTTGAGAAACCATAGTTTTTATCTGCAGTTTTGGAAGGTCTAGAATCGGGAATTATTTTTGCGGAAAGTTGCCTTAGAATCGGAAACTTATTCTGCGGTTTGGATATTTTTAAAATTCTAGTGCATCAGCGTGTAGATTTTGAAATTTGTTATTAATTTTGGATATTAATAAAAATTTCGGGTATGACTGCATGATGAGGTGCGCTGAAAATGGTTAGGCTTTATCTAGACACTTTCCAACAAGCGTTATTTTATTCAGTCAAAGAAAAAATAATGAAATAAAAACGCGAGAGAGGGGAGGAGATGTACACTGAGCTTTTGCATAATTGCATCCTGCAGCTGGAGAATCCAGCCGGCACTAATTAATTTCATAAAAGAAAAAAAAGTTATACGTCGCCCGAAACAGGCCCCCCCCCTCAACACACACAAAGAAAATATATATATATATAGGACAGTGCTACGGTGCTACGCGTATATAAGGCCCCTCCGTGCTACGGCTCACTTTTTGAGTTTTCAAAATCCTAACGGTCGATCCGAACCGTTCAACATGATCTCCATATGAAGATGTACTTGCAAACCAAATTTTACATTTTTTAGAATTTTTTTACTATTTATTAAGTCACTTTGAAAAAACACTAATTTGTACACAACAGTAAACTTTTCTGGACCATTGGATCAGCGATTTTCAAAGTGGCTTAATAAATAGTAAAAAAATTCTAAAAAATGTAAAATTTGGTTTGCAAGTACATATTCATATGGAGATCATGTTGAACGGTTCGGATCGACCGTTAGGATTTTGAAAACTCAAAAAGTGAGCCGTAGCACGGAGGGGCCCTTATATACGCGTAGCATATTAGCCAGATTATATATATTGTATATATATATATATTGTTAAACTGTGCCGTATATTTTATTTTGTGAAAAAGTGATTGATGCTAAAATTAATGATACAATATATGATATTTTGATAAGTGTAGTATAAGATATTTAAGCACGTTTTGAAGAAATATTAGGACAAGCTTCTTAAGCAAAGCAAGAGGACATAAAATTAAACTTAAGCGACCACACCACGTCATCGTTAGTTTTTATTGAGACCATTTGGGAAAGCGTGTAGGATCACTAGTTAAGAAAGATGCTCCCTTGCTAATTAATATCTCATCTTACTCTATTTGTTTTATTTATTTTTTCCTTTTGGGCGAGAGCTTGCACACAGAGAAACATCAATTACTCTTATAATAAATTAATGAAGCACAATTAACCCGTGAAAGGGTTGGACTGAGAGACGAGGAAGCGACGAGCCTCCAATTCTTCCCTCCTTCGATCGGAGAAATTTCAGAGGTTAGGGATAGATAACCCTGTTTGCAAATACAAGTATATAGCGTACCGGAAAGGCATTGCCTTCCGGCTATTGCCATGGAGAAGAAACGAATAACCGATGATCTGGAACCGGGACCCACCCCCTCTCCCAAAGCAGTTGATCGGTTTGGTTTCTTTAAGCAAGAACAAAGCAACTCTCCTGAAGGCATCACGAAAAGTCGATCTACTCGCGAGAAGGAGAAGTATGAGTTTCTGTTGTATTTTATCCCGTTTTATGCACACCTTTCTTCTTTATATACTTATAATGCTGGTATTTTTCTATTCTTGGGGTAAAATTGCAATTAGAACATATTCTTACAAATGTGTGCTTGCTTCCTTGGTGTAGTTTCCATCTTAAGAGTATTGGATCCCATTAACAAAATGGTAAACAGAAAAAATAAATATTCATTTGCCAGTTTTCAAAGTTTGTCCCTTTTCTACTCTTTATCTAATCAGCATCACGGATTGTCAAGTTTTGTAGGATTACTATTCAACAGCAAAATAGATATTCGGGGCCAACCTTCTTCCCTTCTTTGCAAAATCACTTTTTTGTTCAATTTCATTATTTAGTTTTGTAAAATTACGCAGCAAGGCAGTGAATTACACAAAAATGATGTTAATTTCACTTGGATGACTACAGAGAAGAGAGACGAATAAGGAAATGGAGAAAGATGATAGGTGTTGGAGGCAGTGACTGGTCACATTATGAGAAGAGAAATCCTCAGGTTGTTAAGAGACGAATCAGAAAAGGAATCCCCGATTGCTTGAGAGGGCTTGTCTGGCAGCTGATTTCTGGCAGCCGAGAGCTCTTGCTTATGAATCCTGGTGTATATGAGGTACTCAAAGAGGAATAATGTCATTTGTGTCCCTACAAGATATCATAATGTCATATCTTAATTATACCCCCAACAAAAAAGTGGGAACATGCATATGCAGCTGTTTTAAAAATAATGCAAAGTATGGCTTGTCTGGCAGCTGATTTCTGGCAGCCGAGAGCTCTTGCTTATGAATCCTGGTGTATATGAGGTACTCAAAGAGGAATAATGTCATATGTGTCCCTACAAGATATCATAATGTCATATCTTAATTATACCCCCAACAAAAAAGTGGGAACATGCATATGCAGCTGTTTTAAAAATAATGCAAAGTATGGCATTGTACCTCCTGAACTTTCTTCAAAATATAACTGCATTATTTGCATTCCTTTCTCATCTACTTGAAAAAAAATTAATACAATATTAAGGTAGGTAATATTAAGGTAAGTAAGTGTGATTGGGTTGGCAGAGGGTATATATAATGTCGTACAGGCCTATATGTGTTTCTCTTTTTCTTTTTTTTCTTTGTTTTTTGAGGCAAACTTTATAAGTTTTCATAGTTTCACATGAAATGCCTAAGATGATAAAATGCATTATGTCCACATAAAATCTTCTTTCTTTATTACATTTTCTAGAATCCGGTTTGTATAGCAGATATAAGCATTTTGAATCTTAATTTCTTCTTTTCCTTCTTTTCCCCCATCATACAGCAATTGGTGATATATGAGACATCAGCATCAGAACTGGAGATAATTAGGGACATATCTAGGACATTTCCGTCACATGTTTTCTTTCAGCAGAGACATGGCCCTGGCCAGAGATCCCTGTACAATGTTTTGAAGGCATACTCGGTCTATGATAGAGAAGTTGGCTATGTCCAGGTACAAATTATTCAAATTACTTGCATCCACAGTAGTTATCAATATGAATATGGACAAATGTACATAGCAATGTGCAAGGTTGTCAAACAGCATTATAAGCCTGAGATCAGTATGGATTTTGTTTCTTTGCGATGTCCTTGTTTTATTTGTCTACATTTGGTTTCTTTTTTTTAATTGCAGTTAGATATTTTAGGGTAAAACCTCTTTATCTCGGGTGGCTACTTTACTGCTGGCTAAAACTTGGTAGGCTAAATTACTAGCCGGGTCAAATATGTTTGGTTCTGAATCAGAGAAAATACAAAATCATCCTACAGTATAGAGGAAAAATGACTTGCCACTAATTTTTTAGTGATTTTTTTTTTTTGAAGGCCAATGGGTAAGTTAGTGAATTTATTATTGAATTTACCCCCAATCTTACCTCTAGTAACTGCAACTTCAGGGAATGGGATTTTTAGCAGGGTTGCTTCTGCTTTATATGAGTGAGGAGGATGCCTTTTGGCTTCTGGTTGCGTTATTGAAAGGTGCTGTTCATGCACCGATGGAAGGCCTGTATCAGGTAACTGCTTATATACTACAAATTTGAAATATGTTTCTTTATATTTTGTCTCAACTTTACCAGACAATTGTTTTATTTTGTATTGCTTCTTGTATCTGTGGTAGGCAGGTTTGCCGCTGGTACAGCAGTATCTATTCCAATTTGAGCAGTTGGTGAAGGATTTCCTACCAAAATTGGGGCAGCATTTTTCTGAGGAGATGATTAATCCAAGCATGTATGCTAGCCAATGGTTTATCACAGTCTTGTCCTACTCCTTCCCATTTCATTTTACTCTTCGCATTTGGGATATTTTCCTCTATGAGGTTAGTTTCAAGTACACCATCTATTTCTTCTAATTAATAGGATGTGTCTAAATCTCTCTTTTTTCTTGATAAAATAGATATAAAATGTCATACTTTCTCCCAAGCATGTGCATAGTAAATGGGGTGAAGGACTTGCTTTAACTGTTTCAGGAACAATGTCAATTGCAGGGGTATATTGAAATTGATGAACCTATGGATGCTTGTTTATATTTTTCTGTTACCTACTAAGTTATATCAACAATTGTCTTATCTTAGGGCATTAAAGTGGTGTTCAAGGTCGGATTGGCTTTACTGAAATTCTGCCATGATGATTTGGTTAGTTATCTGATTTTTGTGTTCCTTTTGTTTCCATTATTTTATAGAGTTTAATTTCTGGAGTCTAAATCCAAGTAATTTTGATTTGTTAGGTAAAGCTACCATTTGAGAAACTTTTGCATTCTTTGCGAAACTTCCCTGAGGAAGCAACAGATCCAGATACACTTCTGCCTATAGCCTTCTCTTTTAAGGTCTGTTCATCTTTACATGTGTTGTTACTAAGGTTTAAGGCAACATACTCAGTTGTTTCTTTTCTAAATGTTTATAGGTGACCAAAAGATTGGAAGAAATTGAGAAGGCGTACAAGAAGAAAGATGAGGGATCACAACATGGAAGCACTACTATGAAAAGGCTTCAGTCGATGAAATCAAAAAGCTTGAGCAGGATAAGTAGTCAAGTAATATCTAAATCCACGTGAAACTTTTTGAGGTAGAAAATTGTATTATAAAAAGCAATAGGGCCATTGCATTTTCAATTATGATTACTTCTTTTTGTATTTCTTTGTTCTATTTTCGTTTTCTTTGTTCTTTTTGTTTTTTGGGGAAATTTGGTTTCTTGATTGCTTTGATTCATCAAATGTAATTTGTTTTCTCCCAAAAGAAATTGTAAGTTCTGTCAAGGAATAAATTAGCTTTTGAGTTGTTACGTGATTCTCTCTGTATTTGATAACTGTAAACAAGAAGTCCCTTAGCCTGGCCTTTGTTTCGTTGTATATTCATGATTACAGTATTAATGGGATTACAGGCGTGAAAACGGATACTGATTCAAATCATTCACTAGAGGGTGGACCGTATTCGTATCTCTTATTTACGTATCTATTTTTTACTTTTATATGCAAGACTCGGATATATGAATACGAATTGGATGACTCAATGGATATTATAAGATATGGATGCAACTATAATTAACATAATGTAAAAACACTTTCTTCAACTTATTTTGATGAAACGGTGTATGCTCCAGGTCATATACTCGTATGTTCATCAACTAAATACAGAACGACGTGATCAACACGAACACTTTAGATTTAGGTTTAATTATACATCGACGCACTCGCTTTCAAATTATTTAATAGAAAAGGTAATGCAATTAGCCAATTACCTTTTTTCCTTTTAATTTCTTTACAAATAGTTTTTTAAGTGGAACACGAGGGAAAATCTCATATTAAACCACGAGCACAATCAATGAAACGGCCTCTGGGCCGAACATTTTCTTAGTTTTGTAGTTATGACTTATGACTACCTTTATTGTTCGCCCCTTCGTTTTCTGATCCAGATATGGAGGAGTTTTTTTTTAAAAAACGTAATTAAATAATTAATTTTAAAAAAACAAACATGATTACTGTTTTTTTTTACAAAAATCATAAAAACCGAACTGCCAATTCGATATGAAAGATTTTTTTTCTGGACCGAATTGGCAATTCGGTCTAGCCTTTTTTCACAGTTCCCCGCCATCTCCTGTGTGGCCTTGCGTGTAAGGCTTTTTTAGCCCAAACCGAATTGCCAATTCGGTCTAGGAGGTTTTTTTTTTTTTAGACACTAAAAAGAGCAAAATAAAGAAATCTAACACTAAAAATTTGATTTTTTGTTTAAATTATTTGTTAGATTACTTCTTTTGATTTATAATTAGCATATTTATACTAAAATACACTAAATTACTTGAAATTATGTTGAATTACACTATATTACAATAAATTATGTTGAATTACAATAAATTACGCTAAATTACAAAAACTTCGCTAATTATGCTGAAATACGGTAAATTACGCTTAAGTAGACCGATTTTGTGCCATCTTTTATTAATCATAAAAAATAGTAAAAAAATTTAGAAAATAGTAAAAATTGGTATTCTACAAGTTCATTATGTAACTAATTTACTGAGCTACTTATATTAAATAATAGAAATGAAAATCTTAATCGGAAACTTCAACTCAAGTTTTGAGGCTCTTCCCTTTGTTTTTTGGCAATTCTAAATTTCAAAAAATAACATAGTGGTCACGGACACATGCGTATTTTCGCAAGCTTTCCGAAAAGTGGTCATTTGCTGAAATCAGACACTCGAGTGCCGTTTTATGACCGTTTGAAGTTTTACCGTCGTTTTTCGCCTTTTCAGTGAGATATCGTTCTTATTGATATGTAATTTAGCGTAATTTACCGTATTTTAGCATAATGTAATGTAATTTAGTGTAATTTAACTTAATATAGTGTAATTCAACATAATTTCAAGTAATTTAGCATATTTTAGTATAAATATGCTAATTATATATCAAAAGAAGTAATCTATCAAATAATTTAAATAAAAAAATTTAAATTTTCAGTGTTAGATTTCATTATCTTGCTCTTCATAGTGTCTCTAAAAAAATATATATATGTAGACTGAGTTGGCAACTTGGTCTAGGCAAAAAAAAGGTGGACCGAATTGCCAACTCGGTTTGGCCTGTTTTTTGATTTTCTGTGGCGTTCTTTCTACAACCCGGTGAAAAACAACTGGACCGAATTGCCAATTCAGTCGGCAAAAAAAAAATCCATCAGACCGAATTGGCAGTTCGGTTTTTATGGGTTTTTGTAAAAAAAACAGTCATCATGTTGTTTTTTTAAAATTAATTATTTTGATTACGTTTTTTAAAAAAAACTCGATATGGAGGGATTAGGTTCAGTTTGCATTTTGCAGACTAATTTTGCAAAGTCCAGATCCTGTGAAGTAACACAGATTTTGAGTTTAGATCTGGATCATTCGATCAGAATCAGATCAATCTGATCCGAGGTGGAATGCACGGAGACCCTTTAATAGTGTCAAAACAGATCTAATGGTCTGGATCTAAACTCAAAATTTGAGTTACTTTAGGTGATCTGAATTCAATTTAATTTTGCACCAAGCCCGGATTTAGTGTCCAGTTCACTGTTCACTGCAAGTCTGCAATATTGGTTCCGCTCCTCCCTAATTGTACTGAATAATTGGTAAATCTAGGATGTATTGGTACTGGTCGTAGGGTCTAGCTGACATTGAAATCACATTCAGCGAAACCTTGCTTTGGAGATTATCAGAAACGAAGAGGCATCGAAATATCAAATACTAGTCTGGACCGAGAATAGAAATCAGAAAAAAGAACAAACAATCTGATCGATCCACCGCAATTTTCTCTCTTTCCCTCTGCCTCCCTAATCCCTATCTACTCGTGGTCAACATGCCAAGTTCTTACTCATAGAGGGGTAACAGTGCAGACTGTGCAGTATTCTATGACATGGTGGAATCTAAAAGCCCCCCTAAAATAAAGATTTTTATGTGTTTACTTAGTAAGAACAAGATTATGACCAAATCAGTCTTAAGATCCAAGAATTGGAAGGGCAATGCACAGTGCCACTTATGCTCCAATGAAAATTGTGCAGAGGATGCTGAATTGCTGACCACCTCTTTGTTACATGTACATATGTGAGACAAATTTGATTTTGGATGAGCATAGTACAAGATTCACAACACAACTGGTTTACTGTGGATGAAATTCTTCAATATGCCATAACTCTAAGAATAACTCAACAAAAGGCCTTTCTGATTGTTTTTTGTGCAGTAAACTGGTGCATATGGAAGTTTAAATGAAATAAGTTTTTCAAATACACCAATTAGCTCCGTCAGGAATATGATACTGATGATTCTGTCTTTGCTCAAATACTGGTCAGGTTTGTCACCAGAGGAAGCTCACCAATATATGGACAAATGACTCCCAGAAAACATAGATTTGATTCCACTGCAGAGCCTTCGTCCTATGCAAATTTTTTACTACAGTCCTACTGTAGAGGGTCTGGTACCACTGGTACCACAAATCACTGATGAGAGATGATTACAAAGAAGAACTGATAAATGTACCAGTTTATCAGAATGTCAGTACGCGAGGTTTATGTTTTTAGTAGACTCACCATGTGGTGGGGTGATTGTATCTCTTTGCTTTATGTTTCTTTTCACTTGCAGGGCTTGTTGGTTATTGTGTTGGCTTGTTACCAAAAAGAGAGACTGAAAACATATGAGGATGTGTTTTGAATAGGTCAATGATGCAAAAAAGGGTGAGATGGAGATTTTGATTACAAGTTTTGCTCCTGTACCAGTCACTGGTACGGTAGAGGTGAAACTAGTTATTTAATAAATGATATGAGGTGTGAGTTGCTGGTAACACAGTCTAGCGATTTTCTTTACGGATGGGATATAGATAGTTATACATATAGAATAATTCTTAGGAAAATTGTATGTTCTGATAACTAATTTAATATTATGGGCTTTTAAAGCCTTTTTTTTCAAAAACATGCCAAGTTCTCTACGAGATGAGTCGTTTCAACTCTCTGTTCCTGTTGAGCTCTGCTTGATACGTGCCTGATTCTGGCACGCTAGAAAGATTGGTAAATTGAGAGTGGAGAGTGAGATTTGAGTGAATTCGAGCAAAGTTCAGAGAAGCGATAATGGAAACTGAGATAAACACGAAGAAGACTCCGACCAAAATTATTCATTCCATCTATAATCCTGTCCATGGTACATCAGTTAGCCTTCTAATTTTTCTATAGCCTAGATCTTACTAACTAACTAAAGCGCGACACATCAGCACTTATGTCATTATTTTTTTGCTGATATGTATGTCATTATTTTCTACTGAGGTGGTTGAACCACTCTTCAACGACTAGCTCTGCAGTTAGTACTGCAGCCGGTGTGTCCAATTCTAGAGAAGTGGACCCGAACTTGTGGGAAGGGCAGAATATTCGGAGAGGTCCATTGCACAGAGACAGACTTAGGTAGTTTAAATTATTTCTGCTGACTTAAGTGATTGTCCGATTGACGAGATCTCTTTCGCCTTATCCCGATTTGTGACCAGTTCCAAATTGCAATCTTTTCATCCCCATTTAGATTGAGGTCGTGACGCTGTTTATTTGCTCTTTCAGGTATTTTCGCTCTTTTCCTCTCCTTTCGTCTAAATTCAGGCCATCCGTTCGCGCTTCTCTCTTTGTGGACCATTATCCAGCAACAAACCTGCACGATTCTCACTTGATCTTTGGTTTTGGTTTCCAGTAATCCCGCTTTTGGTTAGGTTTGCTGGTTGGTACTAATATAGAACTTTAAACATAAATTTTATTAGTTTAAACTATTAGATGAGTATATTTTTGATAGCTGGTGTCAATCTGTTGTCTATGTAGTAATTTTCATTAGCAAATTAATAAATAAGAAAGGCAATATGTCAAATCATTTATTTCGGATCTACTCAATGAGTAGAACTAGTGTGTGTTATGCTCACTAAGAGGGCTTGGTGAGCATAACTTCAAAATTATTGGATTGGCTTCAAACGACAAATCCAATCCGTTGAAACCGATCTATTTCACGAGTAATGTGTATATATGCAAAATTTTGAAATTTTCGAATTCATTTAGTACAAAGTCAATTGGTAAAAAAAATAAAAAATGAATGCATTAAAATAACTTTAAAACTTTATTTTTCTTTTACAGCTTGATTTTATACAAAATAAATTCGAAAATTTCAAAATTGTGTATGTACACACATCACTCATAAAGTAAATTGGTTTTAACAATTTGAATTTATTGTTGAATTCAATCCGATAGATTTTTACAGTTATGCTTATCAAGCCTTTTAAGTGAGTTTAGCACACACTAGCTTTACTCTTCAAAATATTAAAAACTAATCATTTCACTATGAAATTGTAACATGAGAATAAATTATACAATCAAAGACTGACAAAACTTATATACATCAGCTTATGTCAATACCTTATAAGGCATAACTAACAGCTAATTAGACATCATAAGATAGGTTCTACCCAAATCAATCTAATTGTCATCTAGAATATATATATTCTCATGTCAGTTAGATTGCTCCATCAGCATCATCAAATGAATTTTTGTATGATAATTTTCTGAAAATGTTTACTTAGAGGACCTTTTAGTAATTATTGATTACTCTATAATCTTTTGAAAATAAATTATACTTTTCCCTTATTTTTGCAAACTTCTTTTATGGGCTCTGAGAATAGTAGGGAGTGAGGAGTATGATAAATGTTGTAATTTGCCAACGGGCTTATTGTAAGCAAAAAAAAAAAAAAACAGTAATGAAAGAAACTTTACCATACTGCGTCTTAATAATACATAGAGATACCACTAACCCTAAAAAAAAGAATAATATATAGAGTAATCCGTACCAATACTGTAATGAGAGGAACTTTACCCATTTTCTGTGTTACTGAATAAGATATAGATAATGTAATAAAGTCAAAATGATGCACGATTGACAGCTTTACATCTTGCACTGTCCAATTTGACTAGGCATAGTTGATCTTTTCAAGGACCTCAAAATTTATATTTTTTTTTTAGTTGAAAGAATAATTGTGACTTTTATTTGTGAAATATTAGGTTTATATTACTAATTGAAGATGTCGGCACTGAAAAATTTCTTGAACAGTCCTGTTGGGCCCAAAACAACCCATTTCTGGGGACCTGTTGCAAATTGTGGGTTCATCGTTGCTGTAAGTTCATAATATTATTTCTTTGGAACAATTTCATTTTGGTGGTGAACAAAATAATAACCCAGGTCGGCCATCAGGATACTATTTTTTGAGGGGACAATTCATGAATTGTAGTCCCACATTTCTTGAATAGTTAAGCATATTCAAAACATGATAAAAAAGACATAATCATGCTATTTTCATATGCTTCATATGTAAATTCAAAACACACCAACCTTGGTACTGTATGTATACATTTTTTTTTTAGTAGGACAGCTTGAGGTGCATTTCAAATAAAGCCTATTTTTCCAGTTGCTAATTTCATTATTTTTGAAGAATGCTAACAATTCTGCAAAACAAGATAAAAGGAAGGAAAGAAAGAAAAATTAGTAAATATAAACAGATATCAATAGGATAAGGTAAGTACATTATGCATTTCTTTGCTATTTGTATATTTGGGAAAAGAGTATGGTTATATACTTGTATACTCTCCTTTGTTAGACAATACAATATCAAGTTTAAGTGTACTTCTTCAAGATACAAATTTGTGCTTAATATCACCATTTTCCAAAGTGACAGTTGGTACGGGAAAATGGTTGTACTGAAAGGCCATTGTCTTTTCATTTTTCAATGCTTAGTTGTGTATCTATCTAATTGCTGCACTTTGACGATCCCCCGTGTGTGGTTGTTTCTTTTGTTTCCTTCATTGCCTTGTGTATCTATTTGAGTTTTGAATTCTAATAAGAGGTTTCTGATAATTTCTTCAGGCTTTTTTAGACGCTGAGAAGCCTCCTGAGATGATTTCTGGCAATATGACTGCTGGTTAATATTATATTTGGATATATGATAGCATTTGTTAACTAATTTAGATCAAGGTTCTAAATAGCGATTATAACGGCATAGCGGGGAGACCAAAAAAAAAACTATCGCGAATAGCGTAGCTATAGCGAAAGCTTTCCTACATAGCGTTTTTTTTATTTTCAAAAATTTTATTTTATATTTCTACTAATAATAAACATTATCTAAAGTCCCATAAGTAACAAAAACACCAAATTGATTAAGAATTTCTAATATTCACATTGAACCAATACAAAGTCCAAATTGTCATTCAAAATATCCCTAATTCATAAACTATCGATATATTTTCTATTCAAAATATCCTACTACCATATATTAAGTATCATTTTACTACATATTCAAATAATTTAATTGATATAGGCCAACGCATATTGTTCAAGTTTATTGATATTATAGACCCATCTAATTTAATTTCAGTTTGGACCTTAAAGCCCATTTAAATTGTAAAATAAATAAATAATAATAAGCCCATGTAGCATAGCGGACCGCTATTACCGCTATAGCGGCCGTAGCTCGATTAGCGAAATTTTACCCCGTAGCTTAGCTTTTTAGGTCAAAAACCGCTATAGCTAGCTATTTAGAACCCTGATTTAGATATTAGGTTAGTAGGATAATATGTCCTTTATATCCAATTATTTGGTAAAATAGCCTTGTGGTATTAATCAATAACAACACTACCAGTACCACTTTCCTCAGTACGACTTTCCTCAGTACAATAGCCGTTTGTCACCACTATCTGGAAGCAAATTGACTAAACCCGCTAGTATCTCTGATTGCTTTTCTTAGAATATTTGTGATCTTGTGCAAGAATTGAGATATCTAAAGGTCCAATACCAAGGTTATGTTCTCAGAATTAATCAGTGATCTTCTAAACAGCAATGTGCATTTATTCGGCGCTTTTTATGAGGTTTGCTTGGATGGTGCAGCCAAGGAACTATTTTCTTTTAGCTTTCCATGCTTCCAATGAAACTGTCCAGCTCTATCAGCTCTCTCGCTGGGCCCGTGCTCAAGGGTAATATTTTCTTTTTGTGTGGAGAACTTACATTTTTATCCCTGCAAAATTGGAAAATCAGCCAATGCTTCTGTAAACGAGAAATATCCTATGTGTCTATGTTACATAGAATAACCAAACCATTGATCTGCTTATAATCTTTCAAAAGAAATGTTGCTAGAACAATGCTGGAGATAGAGAGAAAGTAGCGGATTTACTAGGGGTAATATGGGCATATTCAAAAGAAATGTGTGACGAAATTGAGAAAAAATGTGCCACAGGATAATAGTTCTGTCAGATTTTTTTGGATCCAATGTATGCTAAAAAAATGAATTTGTAGTCCTTATGTGGTAACCACATCTCTGTATTATACTGTAAATAAGCTGTGTCAATAAATTCACAATATTTATTACCATGAATCCAACTTTTCTTCTGATAGGTACCTGGAGAAGAAGGAACCTGAAGCTCAACAATAGTTTGCTAGTCTGCAATAGCCTTCCTATCTTCTGTTTGTAATTCAATAAGATTTATGGGGTTATTCAGCATACCTCCTTAAGAAGTGAAGGATTAAACATTTAATCCTTGCTAAGAAGTACTTGTTTGGTAAGATAGTAGGATTAAATTTGAAGATTTAGTGTGAATATAGTATATATTGTAGTATGTAAATACCAAGTTACAATACATTGTTGTTGTCATGTAAAATAGATTTATCAAATATTGTCTATTTGAATGATAATTAAATAAAAAAAAATAAGATAGATATATTTAACAATCTGTTAGCTTTAATAATCAGTAAACATTAAGTATTGCCTAGTTTAACATAATTAACTTTGGTTGAACATACTGGTACTCTTCTACACCTCCGCCTATGATATGTATCTGATTTATCAAGGTTATTTCTTTATCATGAATCTACCAGTTGAACATTTTCTTTTTAGTTCTTATGTTTGAATATGTTTATCTACAAATCAAAATTAAATCAATAAGATTTCTAAACAGGAAAAACAATTGTGATTGCTCTGACCGGTACAGCTGGTACCATTTGCTTCCATCCCCAACCTCAGTCTAGGCCTTCCTCTCGTTCTCCTTTTTCAAAAATACAAGTAGTTAGAATAATTTTAGGGAAAATCAAAATATATACAATACATTCTTAAAAATCATATGCATAATTTCTTCAAAAAAAACAGTAAATTTCAGAAATAATCAGAGTAAAATAAATGTAGTGCATTCTTAATGCGATATTATTGAGAAAATAGTAAAAAGGTCCAAGATAATTGAATGGATTCTAGAAACAAAGGAGAATACTAAAGAGGAAGAAGAAAAAATCTATCAAAGTGGGTGTCAAATGAAGAGCGTTTTGATCCAAAGTCCTCTACAACATCGGCTTTTTTAATTTTCTCATGAACTATCTAAAATATAACATTTCGTCTCCACACACATTATCATGTTTAGTTGTTCGGATCGACTGTTTGAACTTTGGAAACAGAAATAAAGATGTGAGGCATGATTGGAAGTTGGGACACAAAAACAATAGAACATTTAACCCTATTCTTTTTTCTTTACAAAATTTATTGAACAGTGGTGCAATATTCAACTTGAATGTGCTTTATGACTGGTAGCTGTGTCTCAGTGAGATCTAAACTTTGTTTAGCTCTGGGTAATGCCTTAACGATATTCAAATTCTTCGAGATTTGGTTTCCAAATTTTGCGCCTAGCCCATATTTTTAGTAACCAGTTCGCTTCAGTTTTTCTCCTCCCAAATTTGTGCGGATTGCTACGGTACACATGGGAGATGACTTCTGACCAAACTCGTATGTCAATGGGTACGATACAGATAGGGTAGAAGCACTTCTATACTCATACTTCAAAGTTGGAAGTGTTCCATGTTATCTTTAAAAGGTAGAGTAATCCTTCTAAACTCTGTGCTTCACTCCTGTAGTGGCTTTCTATTTATAAAATGCATATTAAGGTTAAGACCAAAATTTATCAAATTAGGAAAGGGGAGTGCTATACTGAGGGCACCATTTTAAATTTTGAGAGTTGAGAGAAAAATTTCTCTCTAAGATTTTGTTCTTTCGCTCTCTCTCTTATCTATCACAATTAATTTTGTCATAATTAATACAAAAGTCAATAAAAAAAAATTAACAAAGAAAGTTACTTTGACAGAAAAAAAAAATTGTAATTTTAGTAACTCTCTCTTTTTTTATATGTGCACGATATAATCGGCACAACAAAATCCAATTACAGAAAGAGCAAAAAAATTACACCTTGATTCAATCTATTTAAAATTTTGCAGTTCGTCTATTAGACTATTACCCTTTAAAATGAACTCTTAGCAATATTTCGCCCATATGAGACATTTTCATTTTGGAATAATATGAGATATTTTCATTTTGCGGATAAAGATTGCACACTATCTAGAAAATGAGGGAAGAATTAATGGTTGGGATAGAAATGGTTTCTCAGATGTGCCTATTGGTACGGGATTCTCTGATTTGTTTACTGGTATGGTATGAAATATGTTTACTGGTATCAGGTTCTGGTACGGGCATGAAGATAAAAGAAAAAAAACAATAAGGATGTCAGAATACAACCCCTGACAAAAGATACATGTTGCTGTTAGGTACATCAATTTTTTTTCACTACTTTTTGTTAATTAGAGGCACATAAATGGGTGGTCCATAAGAATTCCAAATCAAGGTAAGCTAGATCAATAGAGCGTTATAGTGCAACAGGCTGAGTGCCATCTATTAAGAACATATGATGCTTCTAGTAGCACAAGAGCAATACATATGTTGTTGCAAAGTTTACAGCAAAATTATTTTGACTATAGTACAGTAATTGATTTAATTAAAATCTGACTTTTAATTTTCTTGCTTTCGGCTTAAGTTGTTTAGGATTGAACTTGTCTTTTCACTAGTACAAAAAACCCCTTCACCGACTGTTAAAAAACCCTTTTACCGACTGTTATTGAGGCGTCGGTGATGGCGGCGACGGTATAGATAAATCTTTACTGACGGGTGAAAAACAGTCGGTGTAGGCGCCCAACACCGACTGTTTTTTCCAAAAAACCGTCGGTATAGGTGCTGGGCACCGAATTTTTTTTTTTTTTTTTTTTTTTTTTTTTGCACCTGTATAATTATATAATTCCTATACCATTTATAATTATACAAAATTATAAACTTTTTTCAAGGTGAATATATTAATAGATAAATAAACGTCATTTACATCTTTTCCAATATCCTTAATTTACTAGTGTTAATCTGAAAGTTCTAAGCTGTCTCCCAAACAAAAATTGCAATCTCAAGTACACCCCAGAGGGGCTAGCATCTCTGATAACCTTACATGAAGTACTATGGTGTATAACTCTCCAATTCCATTTTGAATTTGAAGTACCCAAATCATTTCCAATATCCTTATTGGTTTATCAAGAGATGCTTGTGGAAGTAGCCCTCGCATGGACAAAACGAATGCCCAAAAGACAGACCTCAAAAATTATTCCATCCAAGGCCATAGCATTGCTTGCTTCTTCAACAGATCTCATCTCCACAAAAGCAAACTTCTTGTCATGGTTAATATACACATTTAATACAGCATCACCTGCAGATATTAGAAACAAGTTTAAAACAACATATTGAAAAAAAGGGAAAATAACAAGTTTAAAAAAAAAATAGAACCAAAGGACTAACCTGGACCAGCAGTGTTCCCTCCAATAGCATTCATTACCTGGTTAAAAAAGATAGCCACCGACTTCCAAAAGAAAATAAAAATGTCAGTCAAAATCAATGATTACATGATTAGGAAACATGAAGTGTGTCTATTTTTTATAATGAACCACCACGAACCCTAATCCTGTATGCATCGCCCAAATACTAGCTTTTCTTATCCTAGGATAACCATACTTGATGACAACTGATCACCACTCAGGCAGGCACCTAACATATAACACCAGTGGCATACCATCACTGCTTTCATTTAACAGCAGATGCAAATTCTAGCAATTAAGAACGAAACCTAGGCTGCCATCACCTCTCTTAAATAAAGGTAAATTTATAACTTCTAATCTAAAATATTAATATGTAACTAGTATAAAGAGGATACAAAATGGAAAATACCTGCTCATTAGCAGTTGGGGGAAGGGGAAACTGCATTCATTGCTTGCACCGGCATCATTTGCAGAGCAGGAAACTGCATAAAATTAAATACAGAATATTAGCAAGAAGCATTGAATCAGTGAAGTAAAATTGGCATGTTAACTCAAAACAGCAAGTTAACAGCTCAAAGCTATACTTAGTTAGGTATGAAATAACAACATTTTATTGAAAATAAACTGTTTGGTTGTTAGTAAGGTTCTCAAGAATTGCATGAATATCTCTGTATATTCATAAAGCAACTATCGTGACCTTTAATGTATGCAAATGAGCATTTGGAATATGATCCCATATTCCTACATTCAAAAAGAACCTTCCGATACTTAATAAGCAATGCAGACAGCAAAAAGGTCATTTAGGTCATCAAAATAAGGAACTGCAAAAAAATAGAGAAAGTACCTGCCCAGGCAAAGACAGCATATTGGGAAGCATTCCTGGAAGAGCAGGGATAGCAGGCAGCTGACCTGTACATTCAGCTACCATTAGAACACATTCAAACTACTAAAGGTATATGGAATTACTGTCGAGTCATTACAGTACTCGTGTATTTGACACATGCAAATATGCAAACAAATAGAGCTACCTGTCCTTAGGGATGGTCATCATGCAAATAAATGAATAAAAATGACTTCATGTCCCTTCACCTGGTACTTTACCTGTTACAAGAAAAATAAAAATGACAAGAAACAAATTAAACAAATTAAGTAAAATCAATAAAAATGACAAGAAAAATAAATGAATCTGAACATTCATGTCCCTTCACCTGGTACTTTACCTGTTACTGTTACAGTTCTTAACTAGTACCAGTACCATGTAATGCAAAGTGTACCTCTATTTTCCATAAAAACTCATCATGCATTAACTATTTTCCATAAAAAAGAAGATTACTTTTTCTAAGAAAATAGGAGACATGATAGAACAATAAGAAACGAACAAATACCCGAGTACATAGATATCAGCGGCCTCAGACATGTCAAGCCAATCAGAGAGGTCCAGATCATCAGGTGGGATCCGCCCACCTACATTCCATGTTCCTGCACAAATCCTGCAGCCAGTTTTAATAAAATCAGCAATATCTTACAATTTTTCCATTTCATCTGCTAGATATATTTTTAGGAAACATAAATAAAGAAAAGGTTCATGCCTGAGTTCTTTGGTGTGAATGTACTGTGCACGAAGTGTTTCTGACTTTCTTCTCCTCATCCTGCTTGGAATGCCTCCTATCCTATTGCCTAATTTAAAGCAGCAATGATATAAAACAGTTACGGCAATTAAATCAACAACTTGTACAAGATTCATAGATTAATCGACATGAAAATTTATTTTTTTAAGTACGTAGATAAATAAATACCAGTTGTTTCAGCCCTTAAATCAGTCAATCTCCTCTCCTCATCATTTAATTGCCGCTCCCAACCGCACATCTCTGAAATCATTTGGTTAAATCAGAATTTTTTTCCAAACAAGATCTAGCAATTATCAGACAAACTATGTCTGTCTTTGCAAAAAAAGTCACTATCAAGTACCAGGAGCATAAAATTTTCAGTTATCCAAAAATTTAGCAATGGCAGTTAATGGAGATATCTTAAATTAATGATCAAGTAAATAGTCAAAAGTAAATAGGATTGGAAATAGAAGGCGGCGGTGGAGGTGGTGGCGCGGTGGCGGCGGCGGTGAAAAGAGGCGAACTCCACGTCGCATCCGCTTGGAGATCAGACGCTCGCTATCGGCCAGAAAAGCACTCCTCCGCGCTATCGGACAGAATTCGGGTGCTTGGGTGCTTGGGTGCTCGGGCGCACAACGCCTTCCTCCGCGCTCCAGCGGTGCTCGGGTGCTGGGGCGGGCCGAGGCAGCAAGGCGACTCGGGTGCTTGGCGGAGCCGGAGGCAGCGGCGGGGTGTTTGGGAGATCGCGAGGCTGATCGAAAGAGAGAAATGGAACTCAAAATTTTGGGAGGGTTTTCGGAAAAAAGAGGGAAATGAAATATTTCCCGGCTGATCGAAACTTATAAACTGGAAATAAATTTTGTTAGCTCAACACCGACTGTTTTTTTAAAAAACAGTCGGTGTTGGTAATTGCTCAACACCGACTGTTTTTAGTAAAAAACAGTCGGTGTAGGTATGAGCAACACCGACTGTTTTTTAAAAAAACAGTCAGTGTTGGTGATTGCTTAACACCGACTGTTATTTGTGAAAAACAGTCGGTGTTGATATACTGACGGTTTTTTGTAAGAGAACAGTCGGTGTTGAGATTGTTCTTATTTATGATTTTACCAGCAGTCTCTACACCGACTGTTACATATTAAAATAGTCGGTGATTGAGGGTCGGTGAAGGGGTTTTTTGTACTAGTGTTTTTCCCTTTCTCCTTTGTCTCTGTTATTTCTTTCCGTGTCACTGTTAATCTCTTCCTCTCACCAGCAACATTTTTTTTTCTGACCAGTACAAACCCAACACTCATACCCCTCTCTCCCGCTCTCTCCTCTCCAGGATGCCCTCTCTCGCTCTTTTTTTTTCTTTTGAAAACTTGACAGCTGCTGCCCTCTCTTTTTTTTTTTTTTTGAAAAACTTGACAGCGGCTGCCCTCTCTTTTTTTTTTTGAAAAACTTGACAGTCTTTGACAGAGACTGTCAAGTGCTGCATTACATTTAAATAGTGTTTTACAGTATAATACAACAAAATAAACCACACTAAACTAAAAAGGAGTAAGCAACATATAAATAAACAAAACAACTATCAACTATCCACTATCTTAAGCGTAGTTGAGCATCCTGCACCGCCCGATCCGACAGCGGCTGCTCTCTTTTTTTTTAAAAACTTGACAGAGGTTGTCAAGAGCTGCATTAGAATTATAAAAAGTTTTACAACAAAAATAACATCTGAAAATTAAACCTTACATGCCACCAATTGCCTATAGCAATTACATAACATCAAAACAAATACACAAAGCCAACTATCAAATACACAGAGCCAACTATATGCATACTTCATCCAGAGTTTAGCATCCTACACCGCATGATTTGCTAGGATCTCAGAACGTGACCTTCGCCCACCAAACACAACCTCATTCCGGTGCTTCCACAACACCCAGCAGGTAGACGCAAATAAAGGACCCCAACTCTTCTTGGGCAGAGTTCTCCCATACATGTTGTACGGAGTTGCCAATTCTCATAATTTGATAGCCCAACAGTGAGTGAACCGAATACCAGACATGAATTGCAAAGGAGCATAAGAAGAACAAATGTAGCGCGTATTCACTCGGACATGTATCACATAACACGCAACGAGGGAGGCATCTCAGATTACGCGTAGCCAAAATGTGATGTGTCAACAACTTTCCTTTTAACAAGCAATGAACAAATACCTTAACTGTAGGGGTTATCTTTAGTCGCCACGTATACTCAAACTTCCAGCCCATCCTACCTCCTTCAATCAGTGCTCTATACACCGACTTGGCAGTGTATTTACCCGACGCCTCCCACTTCCAAAGGATCGCATCACAGGCATTGAATAGCACAATATCATGTTGAACATGCAGGTCAGCCGCTATCATCTCAATTACTGGCATGGCATCACAAAGTGGAATGGATAGCTGTTGAGGTCTTATGCCGGTTGTGCCAATGGTGCACCATTCCAAGAGTCAAACCAAAAAGAAATTCCAACACCGTTTCTAATGTGCCAGTGCGTAGATCAATAAAAAAATATGCTTACTTTTGATTAATTGTTGGAAAAAAAAAAGAGCCTGTTACCCTCCACAGATTTGGACCTCCCTCATACATGCCCTTCCATCTAAGCTTGAAAATATAAATAGTCCAAAGTGCTCGTGGCTCCGCATATGCCTTTCACCACCACCTCAACAAGAGTGATATGTTTCTTATCTCCAAATCAGGTACTCCAAAACCTCCCCTAGACTTAGGTAAGCATACGGTCGGCCAGTTAATTAGGGATACCCCTCTCCTTGTGTGTTCATTTTTGCCCCATAGGAAGGTTCAACGTATTTGGAAGCAAGAAACAAACCATGAAATAAATTGGCATTAGAATTTACCAATTGGAGCCATCCCCCTCGCGAGATTAGTTTCCTTTGCCACCCCTCTAGCCTTCTTTCCATTCTTTCTATGAGCGACATGAACAATTGCCGACCCGGTCGTGTCACGATCAGCGGCATACCAAGGTAAATAACCAAGAAATGAGAACACTTACTACCCATTATATAACCAATGATATCAGACTCGGCTTGGTCTAGGTTTAGTGGATCAACTTGGTCTTATTATAGTTGATATGAAGACCCGAAATCTTGGTAAAGAGCCTCAAAATAATCTTGAGAGTGATTGTTGATCTGTTGGCATTAGCAATGACGGCCGTGTCATCGGCATATTGAAATGCAACCACTGATTTTGTAATTTGATGTGAGATTGGCTCACCTATGATCTCGTTTACCACTCCAATTAATACAACACATCTACTGCCACATTAAAAAGCATAGGGGATAGTGGATCCCCTTGTCTTAAACCCTTGCGATGTGGAAAGTAGGTTGACGGCTCGCCATTAATTAGAACTCTAGAGAATGCCGATAAGAGATCCATAATCCATTTAACACACCTATTCGGGACCCCTCTTGTAAGCAAAACTTTTTGAAGAAAAGACCAACTCACCGAGTCAAAAGCTTTGGAAAAGTCCAATTTGGCTAATAATAAGGTCAGGAAGCACCCTTCTAAACCGCTTCGCGATAATCTTAGAAATTAGCTTAGGCGCAATATTAATTATGCTAATAGGTCGAAAGTCACCTTGCTTGGCACCTTAATCTTTGGAATCATTACAATGTTTGCTTTGTTTATCTCCTTCAAATCAAACTCATGTCTATAGAAACTTTCCAAGATGCTTAGTACCCACTCTTTCAACACTGGCCAGTGAGTTTGCAAGAACTCATTTGGTAACCCATCCAGGCTTGAAGCCTTGTGCTTTGCAAGACCTTGAACCGCACAGTACACTTCCTCTTGAGAAAAAGGTGCTTCCAAGAAATCCATATCAAGCCAAATTGTGTTTGCAAATAACACCATAGGATCAAGATCTGAAACAGTGTTACAAGTTCCAAGAATACTCTCCATGTGTTCCTTGAAAATGCCTCTAATGGCTGCTTCCTCTCTAACTTGCTCCCCCTAGTGTGTGTGATCTGGTGTATTATATTCCTCTTGCTCCTTGTCGAAGTAATAAACTCTAGATTTCTCTAATCTTCGGGAACACTAATTACATGTATATAAGATTTCTCTAATATTCGTAATTAGCATGGAACACTAATTACATATTAAGATTAGCATGATGATTACATGTTGATTGAGTTTCACGAATCAATCGATAAGGATCGGTTTAATATTACGAATGCATGTAAGAGTATATGTCATTGGAATGACCTTATGCTAAACATTATTAAAGGAGTCTGTGTGCTTATATCATTGATGAACCATAATTTGACGCATTATTTGACACACAGTTAACCCCAAAATTTATCTTAATTATCATGTTTTGTTGCATTTTATTTATCATTCCGTTTAATTTTAATTAATATTAGTCGAGACACAAGATACTGCGCAAGTTGTTAATTATTGCAGAATTGGAGCACGAAACCGCGCGCTTTGCATGTGCACAAAAGATCAAGAATATCAAGCCGAATGGAGAAACAAATTGACCCATGATATCTTGGCCATTCGCTGCTAATTAATGCATTTTATTTGGCTGCCGAATCAATGGATACCAATGAATTGCTACATTTGAAAATATGGCAAATTAAGGAATGGGATTGATGGCTGATTGTGGCGCACTAAATTCTTACCAAAATTTCATTGGATGGGAGATTTGATATATAGGGGCCTCTGGACGAAATTGGGGGGGGGGGGGGGGGGGGACTTTAGCATTATTTTTATTTTACATTTTGTCAATTGGATTGGGAAACTTTTCTGACGGAAGAACAATCAAAGGTGGGAGATTCGGCCAGAGGCAAACTGAAAGTGAAGGGAAGAATTAATTTTCCTTCTTTTATTTTTCTGATTTTAATGGAATCAAATATGACTTGTGCTTGTGTTGAAAGTATGCTTGGCTAAACACTTTATCTAGGGATACGGGAGTAACTTGATACTTTTGTTATGTTAATTTAGTTGTTTGAATTTATTTGTGGTTGTGATGTTGATTTGTTTATGAATGCTTAAATGGTTTGTTTGGCTATTTCTTATTCTATTAAGGGATCCGCTAATAATAAATTGAGACCGAAAGGAGAAATTTATATTAGAAGTACTTTTTAAAATAGTGATAGTTATGCAAACAACACTAGGCAAATTTGGTGATGGACCGAAAGGAGAAATTGAATTGCTTGAACAACGTAAACAAACTTAAGTATTCGGAGCTACGAAAGTAGTCCAAAAGGCTTTTGGGGAAAAACATGGGTTATCAAATAGCTTAATGGGTTTAGATTAAAATTGGTAAACCACGAAAGTAGGAGACCTATTTAATCTAGATACGGTGCGAAGCCGCGAAAGCGGATAAACATTTACCTTGGGATAACACCCCCTCAACAAATTGCAACCCAAATATTAGAAAAACAAATAGAAATGCATAATTAAAAATATCACAGTGAAACCATAACCCTAGATATCCATTTCTTCTGATTTCTCTCATCATTTACTGTTTCTGGAATTCAATCTGCATTCTGTTAATTTAAGTTACATTCAGATAATTCATCCTGCATTTAGTTAATTATTCCAGTATTTTTAGAATTCAGTTTATAAAAAAAACCACTCGATATTTGATTGTCTAGATTATTGAAAACCGGTAAACCAGTACTTGCAACACCTCTCTGTGGTTCGATACCCAAATTACTAAACGATAAGGTCGTGCGCTTGCGACCGAATTGTGTTGGGATTAGGGATTAAATTGTTAAGCTATCAAAATACATCAAGCTTTTCTGGCGCCGTTGCCGGGGAGGTAACGAATATTGGTATAACCGGTGTGTAAGTGAGACTAGATATTTTATTTTTATTTTTATTCCCATATTTTCTTTAAACTAATTTATTTCCTTTTCTTCTTTTGCACGATACTGGCACCTGTTGCTCATCGGCCGATAACTCGTGCATTTCTGAGAAATCATCCAGAACTGGCTGACCCCAACAATCAAACCATCCCTTTAGGCACAGAACCACCACCGATGGCAGAAAGACCGAGATCCTTGCGCGATTTCGCCATTCCCTCCACGCAAAACATCACTTCCAGCATTCGTGCACCTGCAGTGGCTGCAAACAATTTTGAAATTAAAACTGCAATTTTGGGAATGGTCCAACAAAATCAATTTAATGGTTTATCAAATGAGGACCCAAACCTGCACCTGTCCATTTTTCTTGAAATTTGTAATACCTTTAAGGTTAATGGTGTGTCTGATGATGCCATTAGACTTAGGTTATTCCCATTCTCACTGACAGGTAGGGCTAGGGCATGGTTACATTCGCTACCAGTTGATACCATTACCACCTGGGAGGAGCTTGCTCAGGCTTTCCTTGCTAAGTATTTTCCACCTAGCAAAACAGCTCAACTCAGGAACCAAATCACCTCTTTTGTCCAAAAAGATGGTGAGTCTCTTTATGAGGCTTGGGAACGGTTCAAGGAATTGATTAGGACCTGTCGACATCATGGTTTAGAGAAATGGTTGATAGTTCAGACCTTTTACAATGGGTTGAATTATAACACTCGATTAACTATTGATGCAGCTGCAAATGGAGCATTAATGAATCGTGGGGTGGATGATGCATACACATTGATTGAGGACATGGCTCTCAACCACCATCAATGGACTTCAGAAAGGCCTACACCAGCCGCACCAAGGGCTACATCAGGTAGACATGAGGTCGATGCAGTCACGCTTCTCTCTGCCAAGTTTGATGCTCTCACAAAGAGGTTAGATAAACTAAACGTAAATGCAGTCAGCACAGGTAATCTCTTTTCTTGTGACAATTGTGGAATCAGTGACCATTCGACTCTTGAGTGCCAGCTTGGCAATTCTCAATCTCGAGAGTCAGAAATTGAACAAGTAAACGCCTTGAATGGTTTTGGTAGACCCCAAAATGACCCATTTTCAAACACATACAATCCCGGTTGGAGGAATCACCCTAATTTCTCTTGGAAGAATAATAACCCAAATGCGATTCCCCAACAGAACAATCAGCCTCCCGGTTTCCCTCCAAGGCAGTTTAACCCTCAACCAGCCCCACAAAAGTCGAGTCTAGAAACCTTGCTTGAGAATTTTGTGACAAAACAAGACCAACGAATGAATGATCAGGACAAAAATATTTCCAATTTGGCATCAAAAATTGACCAACTAGCAACCCAAAATAGAATGCTAGAAACACAATTTGTCCAATTTTCCCAACAAGCGAGCTCCTCTTCAAGAGCTCCAGGCACACTACCTGGTCAATCCGAAGTCAATCCTCGAGAGCAATGCAAGGCGGTGACTCTGCGAAGTGGGAAGCAAACGATTGACCAGACTCCACCAATGAAGCCCCCATCGGCTGACAACAATGCAGACAGCATTGGGAAAAAATGCAGGCCGCACTGACGAAAATGCAGGTGACATTGAGAACGAAGAGAGTGAAAGGGAGGAGCCTAAGTACGTCGAACCACCTCCGTATAAGCCCCCACTTCCTTTCCCACAAAGATTTATCAAAGCAAAACTCAGACAAACAATTCGGTAAATTCCTCGAAATGTTGAAAAAGTTGCAAGTCAACATTCCATTTACCGATGTCTTGACAGAAATGCCCTCTTACGCCAAATTCTTGAAGGACATTTTGTCCAACAAGAGAAAACTCGAAGAGTGTAGCACAGTGGCATTGACAGAGGAGTGTAGTGCAGTCCTTCAGAACAAGCTGCCTCAAAAATTGAAAGACCCTGGGAGTTTCTCAATCCCTTGTGTCATTGGCAACACCAAATTCGAAAGAGCCCTATGCGATCTTGGAGCGAGCGTGAGTTTGATGCCCTTAAGTGTCTTTGAGAAGCTTGGCCTCGGTGAGTTGGAACCCACTCGCATTTCTCTCCAATTAGCCGATCGATCAGTTAGATATCCCAAGGGGATGCTTAAGGACGTTGCTGTAAGAGTAGGCAAAATGTGTTTCCCAGCGGACTTTGTGATTGTCGAGATGGAAGAAGATTCACACATTCCTATCATTCTAGGGAGACCTTTTCTTGCGACCGTAGGCACTCAAATTGACGTGAAAAACGGCAAACTCTCCCTGAACTTAGGTAACCAAAAAGTGGAATTCAATCTCAATAAGACCCTCAAATATCCCTCTGATGATGATGACTCATGTTACATGATTGAGGCGATTGATGGGATTGTCAGAGAGTTCTTTGATGAGCTTGTTTCGAAAAACACTTCTGAATCCCTTTCGAGTGATCCCAATGATGAATCTTCCCCGAGTGGTGGGGTGGATGAGATTGAGCATGACTCTCTCAACTCCAAACCACTCGCACCAGCAAGTGTAGCCCGAATCGAAAATGCAGGCTGCACTCCAAGCGATGCAGGCACCACTGTTGAAAATTCAGGTTGCGCCACAGAATGCAACCTGCCTGCATTAAATGATGCACCTAAGGTAGAGCTCAAACCTCTCCCTTCTACCCTTAGGTATGCATTTCTCGGCCCCAATGAAACGTATCCGGTAATCGTCAATGCTGACTTGAACGAGTCACAGACCCAACGTTTACTCGCAGAACTCCGGTTACACAAGAAGGCCATTGGTTACACTATTGATGACATCAAGGGTATCAACCCTTCGATCACCATGCATAGAATTCTGATGGAAGATGACCACAGTCCTTCAATCGAGCCTCAAAGAAGATTGAATCCGAACTTGAAAGAAGTGGTAAAGAAGGAGGTCCTCAAACTGCTCGACGCGGGTATCATTTATCCCATCTCTGATAGCAGTTGGGTGAGCCCAGTTCAGGTAGTACCAAAGAAAGGTGGAACCACTGTAGTAAAAAATGAAAACAATGAATTGATTCCGACTAGAGTGGTTACCGGTTGGCGCATGTGTATTGACTACCGCAAACTGAACAAAGCAACCCGAAAGGATCACTTCCCTTTACCATTCATTGATCAAATGTTGGAAAGATTGGCCAATCATGCATACTTCTGTTACTTAGATGGGTACTCTGGCTTCTTCCAGATTCCAATTCATCCTAGTGACCAGGAAAAGACCACTTTCACTTGTCCTTATGGCACATTTGCCTATAGGAGGATGCCCTTCGGTCTATGCAATGCACCTGCCACCTTCCAGCGTGCAATGATGGCCATTTTCTCTGAATTCATCGAGAACATCATGGAAGTGTTCATGGACGACTTCTCCGTCTATGGCGATGGCTTTGATGACTGCTTGACCAATCTCTCAAAAGTCTTGCAACGATGTGAGGAAGTCAACCTTGTCCTAAATTGGGAGAAATGTCACTTTATGGTCCAAGAAGGAGTTGTTCTGGGACACGTTGTGTCGTCTCGTGGGCTCGAAGTTGACAGGGCAAAAGTGGAAGTCATTGAGAAGATGCTCACTCCCACTAACGTGAAAGAAGTAAGAAGTTTCTTGGGACATGCTGGATTCTACAGAAGATACATCAAGGACTTCTCGGGCATTGCACGCACCTTGTCAAATCTCACGATGAAAGATGCTCCTTTCGACTTTAATCAGAATTGCCAAGATGCATTTCTCAAAATCAAGAAAGCTTTGATTTCTGCCCCGATCCTTCAGCCTCCCGACTGGACTCAGCCTTTTGAGTTGATGTGTGATGCGAGTGATTACGCAGTCGGTGCAGTGCTGGGACAGAGGACTGACAAGCGAGCCCATGCGATCTACTACGCGAGTAAAGTTCTAGATGAAGCTCAAGCCAATTATGCCACCACTGAGAAAGAGCTTCTCGCGATAGTATTCGCTATCGACAAATTCAGATCCTATCTCGTTGGGTCAAAGGTCATTGTCTACACCGATCATGCAGCAATTAAATACCTGTTGAGCAAGAAGGACGCAAAACCTCGACTCATCCGATGGGTTTTACTATTGCAAGAGTTTGACCTTGAAATTCGCGACAAGAAGGGAACAGAGAATTCGGTGGCAGATCACTTATCTCGTCTTAGGCATGAGTCAAAGGACAAAGAAGAAGACCTTCCAATTGACGATTCATTTCCCGACGAATCCCTCTTTGCAGTCTCATCAATGATGACCCCGTGGTACGCCGATTACGTCAATTTTCTTGCATGCGGCGTCCTCCCACCGGACCTTTCATACCAACAGAAGAAGAAATTCTTTACCGATCTGAAGTACTACTACTGGGACGAGCCGTTGCTTTTCAAACTTGGTGTTGACAGCATCTACCGACGTTGCATTCCGGAAGATGAGATACCAAGTGTGCTTTTTCATTGTCACGCCTCGTCCTATGGAGGACATGCAGGCGCTTCCAAAACTGCTGCAAAGGTGTTGCAGTCTGGATTCTTTTGGCCTAATTTGTTCAAGGACGCTTAAAAATTTGTTCTCTCTTGTGATGCGTGCCAGCGAACAGGAAACATCTCGAAAAGAAACGAAATGCCCCTCAACAATGTTCATGAAGTCGAACTCTTCGACGTCTGGGGAATTGATTTCATGGGACCTTTCCCGTCATCCTGCAACAACAAATACATTCTGGTGGCAGTTGATTACGTCTCGAAATAGGTGGAGGCACTTGCATGCCCTGCTGCTGATGCAAAGACAGTGATCCGATTTTTCAAAAAGACAATTTTCCCACGATTTGGGATACCAAGAGCAGTGATCAGCGATGGCGGTTCGCACTTCATCAACCGGCAATTTGAAGCTCTCTTGAGCAAATTCGGGGTCACACACAAGGTTGCCACACCCTACCATCCGCAGACCAGTGGGCAAGTCGAGATTTCAAACAGAGAGATCAAAAACATTTTGGAGAAGACAGTCTCTCGTACTCGAAAGGATTGGTCTTTGAAGCTTGACGATGCTCTTTGGGCATATCGCACTGCATTCAAGACACCGATTGGGATGACCCCATTCAAATTGGTGTACGGTCGCCCATGTCATCTTCCAGTCGAGCTCGAGCACAAAGCACACTGGGCTATCAAAACTTTGAACTTCGATCTGAAAGCTGCTGGAGAAAAGCGAATTCTGGAGCTACATGAGTTGGATGAACTTCGCCTCAATGCCTATGAAAGCACCCGCATTTACAAAGAGCGTACCAAGCGTTGGCATGACAAGAGGATTCTTCGACGTGAGTTTCATGAGGGAGATCTCGTTCTCTTGTTCAACTCCCGACTAAAGTTATTTCCTGGAAAGTTGAGATCAAGATGGTCGGGACCATTTCAAGTACGACGCGTCTTTCCTTATGGTGCAGTTGAAGTCTGGAGTGAAAATTCGGGCGCATTCAAGGTCAATGGTCAAAGGCTGAAACACTACATTGCAGGCGAGCCTGTTGAGAAGGGACCTCCAATTTCCCTTGAAAACCCTCGTTCAACGTGAGTTAAAACCATGGTCAAGCTAGGGACCTAAAACAAGCGCTTCTTGGGAGGCAACCCAAGCCATCAAAAATTTTCTTTTCTCTTTTATTTATTTTGATTTTTGCACTTTTGCATTTTTGCATCATTTTGTTTTGGAGACTTTGCTTGTTTCTTGGCTGTGTGTGTTGCAGGAATTAATTTCGAAGAATGAATGCTAAATTCGGAGTCAATTGGAGGCAGTTCAGAACACAAAAATGCAGATCGCATTGTCCTTCACACTTTGAGAACAATTTGACTCGACTCAAACTTAACCTAGACTCAGACTCGACTCGACCTTAAACCTGACCCAACCCGAACCACCCTTCATCTCCCCTTCTCTTTTCTCCAGTGCACACAAACCAGACCCCCCTCTTCTCCTTCACACCACCAGCCGCCACTATACAGCGCCGCCAGCTGTTCCTCTCCGGCCACCTCTATCTCGTGCCGTTCTTCCATCTCTCTCGCAGCGGCTGCTCTCTCTCTCTCCCTCTCGGACATCAGCAGCCATGGACGACATTGAAGACATTGAAGACGACGGCCCACAACCGGTTCGACAAATGAGTGCCATCTCAAAGCATACCCGCCGTCCACTCCTACCACCTGCACATCCTGACCTCATAACCGAGCACAACTTCCACTGCAAGGATTTCGAGCAAAGCATCCCTGGTTTTTCATCCTATTTTCAGGTATTTCTCAAGGGTGATGGCCTACACAGTTTTCATGCGAGGTGACATGTCCCAGGTAGTACGAGAGACAGAGCTTTGGTTGATTTGGTCTATGGTCACACCACCAAATAATGATGATCGTGAATCCCACTACCCCGACTTAGCGAGAATCATGATGAAAGGATTGGCAGACATTGGACAAGCTGAGGAGGGCACAATTTCAGCAGGAGGGATTGTCACACGCATTGCAAGTTATTATGGGTATAATCTGCATCTCACGAAATTTACCGAAATCGAGGGCGAGCGCAAACTCAGCATCAAGGCCTTGCAAAAGATGGCAATTATCAAAAAGGAGGCCGACCGATACTACTACTGCCATCCCGACATCCTTCCAAAAACCTTCTTCCTACCAGATCCTGCACGCACATCTGTTCTAAACTGCCGGAACTGGAGACCGAGCAGTTTCAATGTGCAGGATAAGCCACATCAGATGGAGACAGACCCACCTCAAGCGTCTCCCAACCAAGCAGGGCCATCAACTTCGACAAATGAAGAACAAATCAGCCTTTCGAGCATTGCTGCATTCATTGCAAATCTCCAACATGAACAAACAAAAGGATTTCAGCAGCTAGCAGCATCAATCACTGCAATCGAACAGCGGCAGAAGGAGTTGTACGAATACTTCATCAAGCCAGGCCTTGATCCTCCACCACAGCCATGATCGGGTATTCTCTTTCAGCTTCCCTATTTTCTTTCTTCCTTTCTTTATCTCTATGTCTGCATTAGGGACAATGCAGATTTTAAGTTTGGGGGAGTTGAATTAAAATGTCTCTTAGATTTTCTTTGTTTTATTTAGGTTTCATATTGCATTTAGGTTTTGATTTCTCTTGAGATAAATGTGGAAAGGGCAAAATTTTGGGAATTATGTTTGGTATTGGATGTTCATTATTAAATTTTAAGGAATATCAAGAGATGTAGTAAGGGGATGTTTTACTAACACCACAATACACGTTCGAATTGTTTTGATTAAATTGCTTGATCAATAGCTCTTTGGAATTCATTTTCTTTAAGAACAAGGATTTGAGAACCTAAATGATTTTGCAAAAACATGTTGGAATTAGTAGAAGAGGGGTGTGTTTAAAAAAAAAAAAAAAAAAAAAAAAAAAAAAAAAACTGATACACTACTCCGCTGATCTCGGCCCGATAAGTAGCCGGGTGCATTCATGTGCCCCATGTTTGCATTTGCGCGAAGATAAGGGAAAGAGGGATTATGAGTATGCAAAGCACCCTAATTATTGTCAATTTATCAAGAATAGGGAAGCCTGTGTCACACAAAAAAAAAAAAATAAATAAAATAAAATAAAATAAAAAATAAAAAATTTAGGAATAATAATAATAATATCTTATTACGCCCCAACTTTGAAACAATTCCCCAAAAGTCAATTTGTGAGAAAATTTAGAATTCTCAATTACATGATTCAGAAGAAAATAATTCAGGAGGTCTATTATTCATATTGTAGTATAATCATGACAAATTTGTTGTTTATGTGTGATGTGAACCAAAATTACCCTAATTACATCTTTAGTATTCTTTGACCTTTGATGGTAAACATTTGATTTCCAAACATGATTTCTAGGTTTTTCATTTACACATTTTTCTCAAGGAATTCATAGTAATAGAATTAGCTTAGGTATCAACCGCATACCCTAGTTTGGATTTTGCTATTCTTGAGGGCAAGCAAAGTTTAAGTTTGGGGGAGTTTGATGAACCATAATTTGACGCATTATTTGACACACAGTTAACCCCAAAATTTATCTTAATTATCATGTTTTGTTGCATTTTATTTATCATTCCGTTTAATTTTAATTAATATTAGTCGAGACACAAGATACTGCGCAAGTTGTTAATTATTGCAGAATTGGAGCACGAAACCGCGCGCTTTGCATGTGCACAAAAGATCAAGAATATCAAGCCGAATGGAGAAACAAATTGACCCATGATATCTTGGCCATTCGCTGCTAATTAATGCATTTTATTTGGCTGCCGAATCAATGGATACAATGAATTGCTACATTTGAAAATATGGCAAATTAAGGAATGGGATTGATGGCTGATTGTGGCGCACTAAATTCTTACCAAAATTTCATTGGATGGGAGATTTGATATATAGGGGCCTCTGGACGAAATTGGGGGGGGGGGGGGGGGGAACTTTAGCATTATTTTTATTTTACATTTTGTCAATTGGATTGGGAAACTTTTCTGACGGAAGAACAATCAAAGGTGGGAGATTCGGCCAGAGGCAAACTGAAAGTGAAGGGAGGTTTTAATTTTCCTTCTTTTATTTTTCTGATTTTAATGGAATCAAATATGACTTGTGCTTGTGTTGAAAGTATGCTTGGCTAAACACTTTATCTAGGGATACGGGAGTAACTTGATACTTTTGTTATGTTAATTTAGTTGTTTGAATTTATTTGTGGTTGTGATGTTGATTTGTTTATGAATGCTTAAATGGTTTGTTTGGCTATTTCTTATTCTATTAAGGGATCCGCTAATAATAAATTGAGACCGAAAGGAGAAATTTATATTAGAAGTACTTTTTAAAATAGTGATAGTTATGCAAACAACACTAGGCAAATTTGGTGATGGACCGAAAGGAGAAATTGAATTGCTTGAACAACGTAAACAAACTTAAGTATTCGGAGCTACGAAAGTAGTCCAAAAGGCTTTTGGGGAAAAACATGGGTTATCAAATAGCTTAATGGGTTTAGATTAAAATTGGTAAACCACGAAAGTAGGAGACCTATTTAATCTAGATACGGTGCGAAGCCGCGAAAGCGGATAAACATTTACCTTGGGATAACACCCCCTCAACAAATTGCAACCCAAATATTAGAAAAACAAATAGAAATGCATAATTAAAAATATCACAGTGAAACCATAACCCTAGATATCCATTTCTTCTGATTTCTCTCATCATTTACTGTTTCTGGAATTCAATCTGCATTCTGTTAATTTAAGTTGCATTCAGATAATTCATCCTGCATTTAGTTAATTATTCCAGTATTTTTAGAATTCAGTTTATAAAAAAAACCACTCGATATTTGATTGTCTAGATTATTGAAAACCGGTAAACCAGTACTTGCAACACCTCTCTGTGGTTCGATACCCAAATTACTAAACGATAAGGTCGTGCGCTTGCGACCGAATTGTGTTGGGATTAGGGATTAAATTGTTAAGCTATCAAAATTACATCAATCATTGATGTTCGCATGGTGTATATATCTGAAGTATGAGATAATTCGATTTTCTCAATTGAGGGCTTTGCACATAATGCTATTCCAATGTGTTCTTCTTTATAAAAGAGAATACAAAGGGTAATTTTTCTGTGTATATATATCTCAATTGGAGAAGTTTGTGAAGAGTCAATAAGACGAATACCCTTCATCATCATAGTATGTAATATTGTGGTGAGTGATGATATCTTTGGACCCCTTGATTGAAATTAATTATATATGCGCATTCTATCAATTGTTGATTGTAAATATAATCTATCTCATTGAATCAAAAAACATAATAGATAAGCAAGCAAGATGACATAGTCCTGACTTGCGCTTATCGATAGAGATATCATGTGCTATTAGATATTACACGAGCAGTATATGATACTGTCTGTAATGGATCAATGATATTGTTGAAGAACTTATCATCTGTATTAATTGGGTAATTTCATGCCAACATAAATACAGAGCCAAAGTAGTCACATCCTACAAGGTACCTATTAAGATATCGTATAGTGATACGATACATAATAGTGTTATGTGATAATACTAAGTCAAATCCTAGAACGTGTCATGTGATGTAGGACATTACATAGGGTATTCAATCAACACTAACAAGTATGACCACATGTCGAGTTAATTTAGTAAATGTGATGTACAAATTAATTGAGGAACTGTTTAATATGATTAAACAAAAGAAAGACGTTGATATAACTTATTCATTTGGTCAATTTGATTGTGCCAATGGATAGAGCTTGATTCAACAATCGCATGGATATGTAAAACGTGAGAAACAGACTTACGATTTGGATTTTATGACCAAAACAAGTTTGACTTGACCTCGGTCAATAAAAGACAGCTGCGAGAATTGATGAACTGATGTGGATCAGGTTTGACCTGGTCAACATCTGGTGAGGAGAAGAGTTGGCTTGGGGAGGGGCATGGTCTACTTGGTCCATAGATATTTTATAAGGGATTTGAATGGAGTATTGGTCCATTGGACCAACATATTGTATTATTACTATTGTGTCCATATAAGGATGTTTCTCATCCACATATTGAAGGGACAAAATAAATTGCAAATTAAAGATGAAAGCCTCCATTTAAAGACCCACACCCCCTTCTCTCTCTCCAACTCTCTTATTCTCTTCCTCCTCCTCACCCTCCCTTTTCTCTCTTTGGCCGAACCCCACAAGGGGCCGCCACTCCTAAGCTGCCGGCCACCTTGGGCTGCCGTAAGCAGCTACTACACCACCACCGGAAACCGCCACCGGCTGTCCCCGCCACTAGCCACCACCCTAGGCCACCTTGGCGGATCGGCCCCGTTTGTCCGATTGGCTTGGTTTTGGCGTCTTTCTTCTCCTCTTCTCACCCTCTTTCTAGATCTGTTGTTGGATCGTGTTTTGAGATTCGATTTGATCCTTCTTTACTCATTTGATTGCTCTCATTTGTGTTGCTCATGTGTTGAGTCTTTGCTTGTTCTTTTGATTCGTTCTTGTTGAAGAAGGCGAGTTTACAAGTGAAGTAAAGGGATTTGATTTTGGAGAGATAGTAGTACCTACAGTATTGGAATCATATCTCTCAATCAAACCTTGGGTGAATCAAGCTTTGAGGTTGCCATTGCATTAAATTGGAGGAGAAGACACAAGGGAGACTAAGGTGCTGGCATTTTGCTTATCTCGCTCCAATCATTTGGAGAGGTGATATTATATACTCTATGCTTGTTCACATGTGTGATGTGAACTATAAACTGCGTGGATGATTACATTCTTGATCGTAAGATCGTACATGTTTAGGCTAGAAAATTTAAAATTGCACCATCTAGCTGCATGTAAAATCCAACAATTTGCAAGCAAAAAAACTCTCTCCCTTAATTTATTCCTCAACCAACATTCTTTTTTCTTCTATTCTTATAAAAAAACAGTATGGGCTTTTTGCAAAACATTAATTGAGCCTCCATATCCCTAAAAATTGTATTGCGCCACTCACGTAAGGAATCATGCATTTTTTGCACTGTTTCATCAAAGGTCCTTGCTGACCCGACATAATTAGATCCCTCCTGATGGATCCAAGCCCGATTAACAAGTTGACATGCTATCGGGTTGTTCAAGCAGAACAATTCAAAACGAAAGGGTCTCAGTGTTGTGTGATAGTGTTTGCAAGTCAACAATAGTGGGGTGTGATCGGATACGACCATTTCCAAGGAGTTTAGAGAAATAACCGGCAAGCTCAAAGTCCAATTAGAGGAGATAAGAAAGCGGTATAACCTTGAGAATGTTGTGTTCAGGTGCTTGTTAGATCATGTGAAGGTCCTATTCTTTAGCGGCACGTCAAAGAGCTCCAATTCTCGTATAAAATCATTAAAGAGGCACATGAGGTTTAATTCTAGCATGTCTTCCGACCGGTCCACCATCCACCTCACCACATTAAAATCTCCACCTAGTATCCATGGCCGGTTTATCAAACCCACCACCCCTCTAAGTTCAAGCAAAAATAGCTCCTTTGCACTTTCCTTTGACGGCCCATATAAGATGGTAAAAATTATCTCCTTGCCCGAATTAATCTGTCTCAAGAGCACCAAAATGGAGTGTCTCGAAGCCCATGATTTAATTAATTTAAACCCCATTTTCCATGAAATTAGACATCCTCCACTTGAGTTTATGGCCTTAATTGCCATGCAATTTCTTTCAAAAAAGAAGGTAATACCTTAATATAAGAAGCTAGTCAAAAAACATTAAATTTGGTCTCTTGCAAGAAGCATACATCACATATAGACTTACAAATTAAATCCCTTACTACATTGCACTTTTTGGCACTCCCCAGCCCTCTACAATTCCAACTTAAGACTTTGAATTTCTTATAATTCATTACAACATTATACATCATTAATCACTTTAAAAAAAAAGACACAAACTAATCTGAGTCTGATCCCTCTTCCGAGCTTGGCTCAAACTGTACCTGTGTCTACTATCTCCTCATCCGAACTGTCAGTATCAAAACGAAGGTGTTGCGCCTCCTTTCCTCATTGTCTTCTTGAACAGCTAGGTGTATCTCTTCTCCTTCAAAGCCACCACGATCAGCAATTTGATTGCAGATCTGTTGAGGAACCACCAAGTCAAAAAAGCCCTCTGAATTTAAATTAACATCTGTTTGTTGGGCCTCTGCCACTGGGTCGCATGGATTTATTTGCTCAACTAGTACATCAGCTGATTAGGCCCTCTTCACATTAGGCCCAGAATTAGTTTGCAGAGATTTTCTTTTTTGTCCAGGCTCAGTACGTAAGTAATGGAGAGGCGCGTTCTTCTCTCCTGCAAGCCATATCCTGTTTGAGGCGAAGCCACGTTGCCTATTTCTCCTTCCATACCAATGGTCGAGTGACTAGGTAAAGAAGTCTGGACCTTTTCCTTTTCAAGGAGGATTTATGTCTCCTTTGGGACGCTTGCTCTCTACTGAGACCAAGGCAGAGGGGTATCTTGTCGACCCTTCATTCGGTCTGTGCTATGTCTGGTTGGTAGGGATCATATGTTGTGGCGCCTGAGTAGCACCTCCTAGTTGCTCTCCTTCCTTTTCTTTTTCTAGGTCCACTGCACAAACCCGTTTCATCATTGCAGCGGTGTCAGGGACAGTTTGTAAGGCGCTTAGGATCTCCTGTGACTCCCTCTGTGTCACAGTCTCCCTTATTGGAGAGGAATCTGGTACTTGACCCCCCTCACCATGATTTTCCAAATCGCCTGCCTTGAGATCCTCTGTGCCCACCTCCTGAATGTAACCTTGTAGCTCTTTTTCCCCCAGCTGCATCGACGGAGCTCCGGCCAACACTGCCCTTATCGGCAAAGGTAAGCTACTATCCATACCCCCTGATAAGTTCAATGGTCTTTCTTGAGCCAACAAAGACATCGTCATCTAAGTCAGAGCCAATGTCATTGATCACCCTATCTGTCGGCTGAGGTTTAGAGTATCTTTGGGGGAGTAAAGGAAGATCATCTGCCTTGTAAAGCGGAACTAAGGACACAATTGATCGGAAGTACCCTAATCGGATGCTCCACACCACCATATACCATTCCTACCCAGTTTGGCAGTTGGGAAAGATTCCTACCACCGCCATCCAGGTAGACATATCAGCGATATGTTACTATGCCACTGATCCCAAGTAGACACCAAATCCCGTGATTGCACGGCTTAATGTCTTTTCCCTAAATAGGTAAGGTGGAATGCCAATGAGATTAACCAGCAACTTGAAGGATGGTACCGAAACTCCAGCATCGTCTAGAGACGACCAAAGCTGAAACCAAAACCCCATTTCCCAAAGATGTAGCACCGTCGCTCTGATGAAAGTATCCGGTGCCAGCCCAACCGACAAATGGAGGAGGTATTTTTCCTCGTTCAAAATCCTTACTATGATCTCCTCTTCTCTAACCAGCTTAGTATCTACAACCATCTGAATTACATGGTTAAGAGACGGTTTAAGGACCACACCTCTAAAATATACCACTACCGCGGCTTTAAGGTTGTTTATCTCCGTAAATATGGCCTCCTCTTAGTCAAGATAGACCTTTATCTTTTCTGGGTGGTCAGATGGTAGCTCAGGCAGCGGAGGTGGTCTAGACCCCCTCAAAAGCTCGTCAAATAAAGGATCCTCTATGCTCTTATCCGCTGGCTTAAAAGGAGACGCTTTTGGGTGCAATATGTTTTGAATGCAGTAACTGACTATGTGGCCAACACACCAGCACTTTTCACATTTACGCAGGTTACGGCACCTGTTAGACGAATGATCGATACAACAACATTCAAAGCACCTTCCCCACCACTCAGGAAAGGTCGATGACAGTGGAAACCGTAGCCTAGTAGGGCTGCGAGGGGAAAGGTAATATCGACTGCCCGGGGGTAATCGATGATGTTGGCTGGGAGGGCTGTGGGGTGGGGTCCGCTGAGGAGGTCACCTGGTTGTTGGCAACTCCATTGCCACGGGCTTACCATTTGGGCGTAGGTGGCTACAAAAGGTGTGTAAGGCCTGGCCATCACCGGAGCTACGTCCTCCTAGGAGCGCCAGTTGTTAGGGAAGCGACACCTCCGACAGACGACCTGCCACTCTCCAACAGCCGCTTATTATTCGCTGCCATGGTCCATGTTAAATCGCCTAACTTTTCTCTAAAAACTCTCTCTCTCTCTTGCTCTTTCTCCTCTCTCCCTCCTGACATCGGCTGCCCTCTCTCTCTCTCCATCATCCAACCTGATTCTAGATTTAAGAAAGAATCACAAAATTACTAGCGAAAATAAATCGACAATTCATAAGTCAGCAGATATAATAAACATATATGACTATATCATTTGTACTTGTTTGTGCAAAAGCAAAGAAATTTTTTATAAAAGCATTCATATCACACTACAAGAATGGGACAGTATCTGCGAGGGATACTATCGGTATACCCTTGCGGATAGACTTTTTACCCTTGCGGATACTGTCTAATTCTCGTAGTATCATATATAAATGGATAGTCAGGTTAACAGAAATAATGGAAGGACAAAAACAATGAAAATGGAAGTTGTTATGTACTTGCTATGGAACAATTAATCTTGAAGGTACAGACAAATTAAAAGAGGCTTGTTAACTATATCAGAGAGTAATTTTCTAAAAGACATTACAACGTTACATTGAATGAGGCAAAATAAAACAAAGCAAAATAATAAAATAAAATAAACTAAGAAATGAAGACAGATTAAAATGCTGGCCAACTTCCTCAGGTGATCTACATGCACCACAATAAGGCAATATCTTTGTGCTATTATTTGTATTTCTCTTGAATTTAACTCCTTCAAGATAAATAAAAGCTCCTCATTCAATTTTTTCTATTTATGGAACTATGCCCTTCTAGAGATTTATCAGGAATTATATCCTGCAATTATGAGAAAAATGGTTCGGAAAAAGTTGAATTTAGAGTGTTGGTAATGCAAAATGAGTAATAAAGAAATAGCAGAGGCAAACTAGCACTCAAGCTGGTAATGCAACATTATAGATGATATAATAAATGTGTAATTGCTATAAATTAACCCAAATATTTAACCTCATTAACATTGCAAATGGCATAGAGCATGGAGCCAACTATTACAAGCACATCTCCTTTCACTGGAGCACTTCCCCCTGGGAGAAACTGATACTTGAGAACGAATAGTGTATAACACCAGCATAACACAGCCTTTACTATGATGCAAGTCCATAACACAGTTCAACGATTACTGCCTACAAGGGGCTTTCCTCTCAAATATTCAAAACAGATCATATGGTACAGGATAACACCAGCATCTATACAGGGGTGTTGGTACAGAGTAAAAGATTTTGAAGACCAGCTAGCACGTAATACATACTGATATTTTATTCAACCAAGATGTTACAATGAGAAAGAAAGAGAGAGGGTACCAGCTCTATCCCCAGCATGTACATCGGAGAAAACCTACATCACAGATGGCCATGCCAATGAATTTACGAATCGCATACCTCGTCTTCTAGAAAACATATGTGAGAATAATAACACAGGGTACCGACCAACAATCCAAGAGCATGACACTTGTCATAGACATTTATTGGTACACCTTCACCACTATTCCAAATGAAATTAATATGTATAGATAAGTATTGAAGCTAGCAAAAGTGTGCAATGGAGTTTTGTTGAAGAAATTTTTTGTCCAGTACCAATAGCAAACTGGTAGGTTCGTAGAAGTTAGGTCGTACCAATGTATATTAGCTGACATTTATAGTGTGTAATTGGAGCAAGGCATGAAACAGTTATATGATATGTACCGTTCCCAACTGCTAAACAGGTTGGATTGGTCGCGATATAGAAAGCATGCGCATAGGCTGAGGTCGCATGCGGCATGCGTGATGCCGTAGGGGCTGCTTCAGTCTGGTTCAGCTCTCTGTCTGCCTACGACATAGGGATGGCTGCATGCAGGTAGGTGACACCGTACAGGCTACAGGTTATTCAGAAACTTTACGTGTTTTCTCGAATGCTAAGTCGTATGCGATACTAGCCTATATCACGATCGACGTTGCTAGATTCAACTAACCTATTTCACTTTTATGATACTCGCACTTTTCATTAGTTTAATATTTGCTGCTTATGTCACGTTTGGATTACTAACTAGTATAGTTCCTATGTTGCATAGGCAGTATGTGTCATGCAAGCAATCTTAGAAAAACAAAAACAAAATTAGTTAGCCTACCAAAAGAAAACATATAAATCCATCCCAAATAGATAAAATAAACATAAGTATCGAGTATAGTGCTTGATACTTATAAATATCTGTCACCATCCATCACATACATGTAAATGCAAGCAAAATATCAGTAACATCGTATCATCAATCATCATAGAAAAAGTAAGTCACTCCTCCCAAAAGAAATAAATACTATAAAAAGAAGAATACAACCTGATCACTGCTCCGATGGTGGTGGTGGATCGCACTAGTACCTCTGGTAGAAGTCAGGTCCAAACATACCGGGAGGAGGGTCATCAACCTGCATGCCTTGGCTGGAAAAGTGGTGAAAGAGGGGAGCGGTTCAGAACCTCAACTCAACCATCTAGTCCATCAACTGCTCGAAACTCCTACGAGTCTCGGTGCAGAACTCATCCAACTTCTGGCTGCTGCTGGGCTACATGTGGTGCTGGTGCACTGATCCCACGCCTGTGCCCCAGCCTGCTGCATACCCCACCCCGCATGTGGGTCTGGTGGTGCTGCGTAGCATGCTCCTCAGGTCCTCCCCATGCCATCATGTCCTCCTCGTCAAACTCAAGAAAGGGATCAGGGTGTGTGCCGGGTGCGTCTCCTTCGTGGTCCATCTCCAGCTCCTCTGGAATATCCTGTGGTGGGACCAGTTCCAGGTATTCTTGTCCTTAAAGAAGATCGACATGAGGGGTAGCCTAGTCTCGCGCCCCAACTAAAGATGGTGAAGTGGGGCCCTTGTGGAGCCGAGTATTTGCATCCTCCTCAGAGTCCTCTCATCCAGAACCGACTTAATATTGGGCACTATAGGGTACCTTGAGAGATCCTCCCCTACCCTCTTGGCGAGGAGATGCATAATACCTGCACAGCCGAAGGTACCCGTGCTCCCTACGTTGCTCAGCACCAACTTGATATTCTTCGCCACAGTAGACATGGGTTTGCACTCCTTGGTATGTGTCCTTCGAGTGATGCGGATCCAGGTTTTGTAGACCAACCTGTTCCCTCGACCCTATCACCCTACAACCTGTTCATCCAGGCTCATCTCATGGTACTCGTCTGAGATGCGGAACCTGATCACCCTCCCCTCGTAACGGAAGGTAGAGAGAAAGGTAATGGTGGGCTCTCGATACGACAACATGAAATACAACTAGAAGATGATGAAAGACAACTAGTACAAGGTGAAAAACAACTGTAAGAAGAAGAAAGACAACCATTAGAACATGAAATACTACATGTACAAGGTAAAAGACAACTAGAAGAATATGAAATACAACAAGAAGAAGATGAAAAACAACCTGTAGTAGACGAAAGACAAACTAGAACATGAAAGTATACTAGAAGCAGATGAAAGATAACAGTATAAGGTGAAAGACAATTAGAACAAGATGCTCACAACCAATACAACATGAAAGACAACCAATACAAGGTGAAAGACAACCAGTACAGGTGAAAGACAACCAGAAGAAGATGAAATACAACTAGAAAAATATGAAATACAACTAGAAGAAGATAAAATACATGTAGATAAAAGACAACCAGTAAACAACTAGAAGAAGGTACTTGAAAAAGATAAAAGACAACCAGTAGACAACTAGTACAAGATCAAAGACAACTTGAAGAAGATAAATACAACTAAAAGATGATGAAAGACAACCAATAGACAACTAGTAGAAGGTAGTAGAAAAAGAGGAAAGACAACCAGTAGACAACTAGTACAAGCTGAAAGACAAATTGAAGAAGATTAACAACCAGTAGGGCATGAAAGACAACCAGTAGAATATGAAAGACAACCAATAGAACTTGAAAGACAACCAGTAAAACAAGAAAGACAACTGGTAGAACTTAAAAGACAACCAGTAAAACATGAAATACAACCAAAAAAAGATGAAATACAACAAGTAGACAACTAGGACATGATGAAATACAACTTGAAGAAGATGAAAGACAATTAGAATAATACGAAAGACATCTAGAAGAAGGTGAAAAATAACTAGTAGAAAGTGAAAGACAACCTGTAGAATATGAAAGACAACTAGTACAATGTGAAAGACAACTAGAAGAATTTGAAATACAACTGGAAGAAAAATAAAGATAAAATACATCATATAGTAGATGAAAGACAACCAGAAGCAATTGAAAGACAACAAGTAGAGTTGAAAGACAGGTAGAAGAATATGAAAAACAACCAGTAAAATATGAAAGACAACCAGTACAATATGAAGACAACTAGAAGAAAGTCAAATAGAACATGAAGAAGAAGAAAGTCAACCAGTAGACAACTAGTAGAAGATGAAAGAGAACTAGAAGAAAATGGAAGACGACCAGTTGGACATGAAAGACAACAAGTTGAACAGGAAAGACAACAAGTAGAACATGAAATATAATCAGTAAAACATGAAAAACAACTAGAAGAAGACAAAAGACAGCCAGTAGAACTTGAAGAACACCAGTAGAACATGAAACACAACTAGAAAAAGACAACGACAACCTGTACAACCTGAAAGACAACTAACCAAGGTGAAAGACAACCAGTACAAGGTGAAAAATAACTAGAAGAAGAAATACAACTAGGAAAATATGAAATACAACTTGAAGAAGATGAAATACCACCTCTAGTAGACGAAAGACAACCAGTACACATCTAATAGAAGGTAGTAGAAGAAGATAAAAAGACAACTAGTATACAACTACTACAAGATGAAAGACAACTTGAAGAAAATGAAATACAACTAGAAGGATGAAAGACAACCAATAGACAACTAGTAGAATATTAAAGACAACGAGTAGACAACTAGTAGAAGGTGAAAAACAACTATAATAAAATGAAAGACAACCAGTAGAACATGAAAGACTACCTGTACAAGGTGAAGACAACTAGAAGTATATTAAATACAACTAGAAGAATATGATATACAACAAGGAAGATGAAATACAACCTGTAGATGAAAGACAAAAACTATAACATGAAAGAATACTAGAAGCAGATGAAAGACAACAAGTATAAGGCGAAAGACAATTAGAACAAAATGAAAAACAACCAATACAAGGTGAAAGACCACCAATACACGATGAACGACAACTAGAAGAAGATGAAGTACAACCTACAGTAGACAAAAGACAACCAGTAGACAACTAGTACAAGATCAAAGACAACTTGAAGAAGATAAAATACAACTAAAAGAGGATGAAAGACAATCAATGGACAACTAGTAGAAGGTAGTAGAAAAAGAGGAAAGACAACCAGTAGACAACTAGTACAACATGAAAGACAAATTGAAGAAGATTAAAGACGACCAATAGGACATGAAAGACAACCAGTAGAACATGAAAGACAACTAGTAGAACATGAGAGACAACCAGTAAAACATGAGAGACAACCAGTAAAACATGAAAGACAACTAGAAGAAGTAACTCGAAAGACAACCAGTAGAACTCGAAAGACAACCAGTAGAACTCGAAAGACAACAAGTAGACAACTAGTACATGATAAAAGACAACCTGAAGAAGATGAAATATAACTAAAATAATATGAAAGACAACTAGAAGAAGGTGAAAAACAACTAGTAGAAAGTGAAAGACAACCAGTAGAACATGAAAGACAACCAGTATAATGTGAAAGACAACTAGAAGAAGGTGAAAGACAACTAGAAGAATATGAAATATAACTAGAAGAAGATGAAGATAAAATACATCATGTAGTAGATGAAAGTCAACCAGAACCACATGAAAGACAACTAGAAGAAGTTGAAAGACAACATGTAGAAGTTGAAAGCCAGCTAGAAGAACATGAAAATCAACCAGGAAAACATGAAAGACAACCAGTAGAAGATGAAAGACATCTAGAAGAAGGTCAAATACAACATGAAGAAGAAGAAAATCAACCAGTAGACAACTAGTAGAAGATGAAAGAGAACTAGAAAAAATTAGAAGACGACCAGTTGGGCATGAAAGACAACTAGTGGAGCAGGAAAGACAACAAGTAGAACATGAAATATAACCAGTAAAACATGAAAAACAACTAGAAGAAGACAAAAACAACCAGTAGAACTTGAAGAACAACCAGTAAAACTTGAAACACAACTAGAAAAAGACAACGATAAGAAGAGGAAAGACAACCAGTACAACCTACAAGGTGAAAGACAACCAGTATAAGGTGAAAAACAACTAGAAGAAGAAGAAATACAATTAGAAAAATATGAAATACAACTGGAAAACGATGAATTACAACCTCTAGTAGACGAAAGACAACCAGTACACATCTAGTAGAATGTAGTAGAAGAAGATGAAAGACAACCAGTATACAACTAGTACAAGATGAAGGACAATTTGAAGAAAATAAAATACAACTAGAAAAATATGAAATACAACCAAAAAAGAAGATATACAACCTATAGTAGACGAAAGACAACCACTACACATCTAGTATAAGGTAGTAGAAAAAGCTGAATGACAACCAGAAGACAACTAGTACAAGATGAAAGACAACTTAAATAAAATGAAGTACAAGTAGAATAGGATAAAAGACAACTGGTAGACAACTATTAGAAGACGAAAGACAACTAAAAGAATATGAAAGGCAACCAGTTGAACATGACAACCAGTAGAACATGAAAGGCAACCAGAAGAATATGAAAGACAACTAGTAGAAGGTGAAAGACAACTAGTAGAACATGAAAGACAACCAGTATAACTTGAAAGAAAACTAGTACAAGATGAAAGACAACTAGAAGAATAGGAAATACAACTAGAAGAAGATGAAATACAACCTGTAATAGATGAAAGACAACCAATAGAAAATGAAAGACAACTATAAGAAGATAAAAGACAAATAGTAGAAGGTGAAAGATAACTAGAAGACATGAAAGACAACTATAAGAAGATGAAAGACAAATAGTAGAAGGTGAAACATAACTAGAAGAACATGAAAGACAACAGTTACAAGATGAATGACAACTAAAAAAAGAAAATAGACAACCAGTAGAACTTGATAGAAAACCAGTACACGGAGAAAAACAGTTAGAAGAAGATGAAATACACCATATAGTAGACGAAAAACAGCCTGTAGACAACTAGTAGAAGGTAGTAGAAAAAGAGGAAAGACAATTTAGTAAACAACTAGTACAAGATGAAAGACAAATCGAATAAAATTAAAGACGACCAGTAGGACATGAAAGACAACCAGTAGAACATGAAAGACAACGAGAAGAAGATGAAAGACAACTAGTAGAAGGTGAAAGACAACTAGAAGAGAATGAAAGACAACTAATAGACAACTAGTAGAATATGAAAGACAATGAGAGACTATTAGTAGAAGATGAAAAACAACTATAAGAGGATGAAATACAACCAGTATAACAAGAAAGACTACATGTAAAAGGTGAAAGACAACTAGAAGAATATGAAATACAACAAGAAAAAGATGAATACAACCTGTAGACGAAAGACAAAAAACCTAGAACATGAAAGAATACTAGAAGAAGATGAAAGACAATTAGAAAAAATTGAAAAACAACCAGTACAACATGAAAGACAACCAGTACAAGGTGAAAGACAACTAGAAGATGATGAAATACAACTAGAAGAAGATGAAATAGAACCTATAGTAGACGAAAGACAACAGTAGACAACTAGTAGAAGGTACTTGAAGAAGATGGAAGACAACTATTAAACAGCTTATACAAGACGAAAGACAACTTGTAGAAGGTGAAAGACAATTAGAAGAAGATGAAAGACAACCAGTATAACTTGAAAAACAACCAGTACAATATGGAAGACAACTAGAAAAAGTTCAAATACAACATGAAAGACAACTAGTACAACAGGAAAGACAACCAACACAAGGTGAAAGACAACAAGTACAAGGTGAAAAAACAACTAGAAGAATATGAAATACAACCGAAAAAAGATGAAATACAACCTGTAGTAGACGAAAGACAACCACTACACATCTAGTAGAAGGTAGTAGTAGAAGATGAAGGACAACCAGAAGACAGCTAGTACAAGATAAAAGACAACTTGAAGAAGATGAAATACAACTAGAAGAGGACGTAAGACAACCAGTAGACAACTAGTAGAAAATAAAAAACAACGGTAGACAACTAGTAGAAAATGAAAGACAACTAGTAGAAAACGAAAAACAACTAGAAGAAGATGAAAAGTAACCAGTTGAACATGAAAGAGAACCAATTGAACATGAAAGACAATGAGAAGAAGATAAAAAACAACTAGTGGATGGTGAAAGAAAACTAGAAGAACTAGAATGAAAACCAGCATAACTTGAAAGAAAACCTGTACAAGATGAAAGACAACTAGAAGAAGATGAAATACAACTATAAGAAGATGAAATACATCTAGAAGAAGATGAAATACAACATGTAATAGATAAAAGCTAAAAGAAGATGAAATACTCTAGAAAAAATATTAAATACAACTAGAAGAAGATGAAACACAACCTATAGTAGACAAAAAACTGCTAATAAACAACTAGTACAAGATGAAAGACAACTAGTAGAACATGAAAGACAACCAGTAGAACATGAAAGAGAACTAGAAGAAGACAAAAGACAACCAGTAGAACTTGAAAGACAACCGTTAAAACATGAAATACAACTAGAAGAAGATGAAAGACAACAAGTAAACAACTAGTACAAGATGAAAGACAACTTGAAGAAGATGAAATACATATAGAATAATATGAAAGACAACTAGAAGAAGGTTGCAAACTAGTAGAAGGTCAAAGACAACCAGTACAAGGTGAAAGACAACTAGAAGAATATGAAATACAACTAGAATAAGATGAAATTCAACTATAAGAAGATGAAGATAAAATACTTGTAGTCGATGAAAGTCAACCAGAAGAACATGAAAGACAACTAGAAGAAGTTGAAAGACAACAAGTTGAAGCTGAAAGCCAACTAGAAGAACATAAAAGACAACCACCTGTAGTAGACGAAAGACAAAAACTAAAACATGAAAGAATACTAGAAGAAGATGAAATACAACTAGTAGAAGGTGAAAGACAATTAGAAGAGGATGAAAGACAATAAGTACAACATGAAAGACAACCAATACAAGGTGAAAGACAACCAGGACAAGGTGAAAAACAAAGACAACTAGAAGAAGGTACTTCAAGAAGATAAAAGACAACCAGTAGACATCAAGTACAAGGAGAAAAACAACTAGAAGAAGATGAAATACAACTAGAAGAATATGAAATACAATCGAAAGTAGATGAAAGACAACCAGTCATCTAGTAAAAGGTAAACGAAGATGATGAAAGACAACCAGTATACAACTAGTACAACATGAAAGACAACTTGAAGAAGATGATACAACTACAAAATGATGAAAGACAACTAGTAGACAACTAGTAGAATATGACAGACAACGAGTAGATAACTAGTACAAGGTGAAAAACAACTATACGAAAAGACAACCAGTAGAAAATGAAAGAATACCTGTACAAGTTGAAAGACAACTAGAAGAATATAAAATACAACTAGAAGAATATGAAATACAACAAGAAGAAGATGAAATGCAACCTGTATTTTGACGAAAGACAAAAACTAGAACATAAAAGAATACTAGAATAAGATTAAAACAACTAGTAGAACATGAAAAAGAACCAGTACAAGGTGAAAGACAACTAGAAGAAGATGAAATACAACTTGAAGAATATGAAATACAACTAGAAGAAGATGAAATACAACTTGTAGTAGACGAAAGACAACCAATGGACAACTATAAGAAGGTACTTGAAGAAGATAAAAGACAACCAGAAGACAACTAGTACATGATCAAAGATAACTTGAAGAAAATGAAATACAACTAGAAGAGGACGAAAGACAACCAATACACAACTAGTAGAAAATTAAAGACAACCAGTAGACAATAGAAGAAGATGAAAGACAATTAGAAGAAGATTAAAGACAACCAGTAGAACATGTAAGACAACTAGTAGAACATGAAAAACAATAAGAAGAAGATGAACGACAACTAGTAGAAGATGAATGACAACTTAGTAGAACATAAAAGACAACAAGTAGGTGAAAGACAACTAGCAAAACATAAAAGACAACCGGTACAAGATGGAAAATAACTAGAAGAAGTTCAAACACAACATGAATGACAACCAACAAAAGGTGAAAGACAACAAGTACAAGGTGAAAAACAACTAGAAGAAGATGAAATACAACTAGAAGAATATGAAATACAACCGAAAGAAGATGAAATACAACCTATTGCAGACGAAAGACAACCACTAGAAGGTAGTAGAAGAAGCTGAATGACAACCAGAAGACAATTAGTACAAGATGAAAGACAACTTGAATAAAATGAAATGCAAGTAGAATAGGATGAAAGACAACCAATAGACAACTAGTAGAAGACGAAGGACAACCAGTTGAACATGAAAGACAACCAGTAGAAAATGAAAGACAATGAGAAGAAGATGAAAGACAACTAGTAGAAAGTGAAAGACAACCAGTATAACTTGAATGAAAACTAGTACAAGATGAAAGACAACTAGAAGAATAGAAAATACAACTAGAAGAAGATAAAATACAACATGTAATAGATGGAAAGATAACCAGTAGAAAATGAAAGACAACTATAAAAAGATGAAAGACAAATAGTAGAAGGTGAAAGATAACTAGAAGAACATGAAAAAAAACAATTACAAGATGAATGACAACTAAAATAAGATGAAATACAACTAGAAAAAGAAGATAGACAACCAGTAGAAGAAGATGAAATACATCTACAAAAATATAAAATACAATTATAAGAAGAAGATGAAAGGCAACTAGTTGAACATAAAAGACAACCAGTAGAACATGAAAGACAATGAGAAGAAGATGAATGACAACTAGTAGAAGGTGAAAGACAACTAGTAGAACATGAAAGACAACCAATATAACTTGAAAGAAAACTAGCACAAGATGAAGGACAACTAGAAGAAGATGAAAGACAATTAGAAGAAGATGAAAGGCAACCAGTTGAATATGAAAGACAACCAGTAGAACATGAAAGACAATAAGAAGAAAATAAGACAACTAGTAGAAAATATGAAAGACAACCATTATAACTTGAAAGAAAACTAGTACAAGATGAAAGACAACTAGAAGAATAGAAAATACAACTAGAAGAAGATGAAATATCACCTGTAATAGTGAAAGACAACCAGTAGAAAATGAAAGACAAATATAAGAAGATGAAATACAACTAGAAGAAGATGAAAGACAACTAGTAGAACATGAACAACCAGTATAACTTGAAAGAAAACTAGTACAAGATGAAAGACAACTAGAAGAATAGAAATACAACTAGAAGATGATGAAATACAACCTGTTATAGATGAAAGACAACCAATAGAAAATGAAAGACAAATAGTAGAATGTGAAAGATAACAAGAAGAACGTGAAAGACAGCAGTTACAAGATGAATGACAACTAGAAGAAGATGAAATACAACTAGAAAAAGAAGATAGACAACAAGTAGAACTTGATAGAAAGTACACAGAGAAGATGAAATACATCTAGAAAAATATAAAATACAATTATAAGAAGAAGATGAAAGGCAACCAGTTGATCATGAAAGACAACCAGTAGAACGTGAAAGACAATGAGAAGAAGATGAAAGACAACTAGTAGAAGTTGAAAGACAACTAGTAGAACATGAAAGACAACCAGTATAACTTGAGAGAAAGCTAGTACAAGATAAAAGACAAACGAGTAGAAGACGAAAGACAACTAAAAGAAGATGAAAGACAACCAGCTGAACATAAAAGACAACCAGTAGAACATGAAAGACAACTAGTATAACTTGAAAGAAAACTAGTACTAGATGAAAGACAACTAGAAGAAGATGAAATACAACTAGAAGAATATGAAATACATCTAGAAGAAGATGAAATACAACCTGTAATAGATATGAAAGACAACTAGAAGAAGATGAAATACAACTAGAAGAATATGAAATACATCTAGAAGAAGAAATACAACCTGTAATAGATGAAAGACAACTAGTAGAAAATGAAAGACAACTAGAAGAAAATGAAAGACAAATAGTAGAAGGTGAAAGATAACTAGAAGAACATGAAAGACAACATGTACAAGATGAAAAATGACTAGAAGAAGATTAAATGCAACTAGAATAAAAAGATAGACAACCAGTAGAACATGAAAGAAATCAGTACAGAGAAAAAAAAACTAGAATAAGATGAAATGCATATAGAAGAATACAAAAAATTGTCAGTAGAAGTAGAGAATAAGTAGAAGGTAGTAGAAGAAGATGAAAGATAACCGGTGGACAACGAGAAAGACAATTAGGACAAGCTGAAAAACAACAAGTACAAGATGAAAGACAACTAGAAGAAGGTGAAATACAACTAGAATATGATAAAAGACAGCTATTAGAACATGAAAGACAACCAATAAAAATGAAAGATAACTAGAAGAAGATAAAAGACAACTAGTAGAAGGTACTTGAAAAAGATGAAAGACAACTAGTAGACAACTTGAAGAAGATAACATACAACTAGAAGAGGATGAAATACAACTAGTAGACAACTAGAAGAAGATGAAAGACAACTAGCAAAACATGAATGACAACCAGTTAAACATGAAAGAAAACCAGTAGAAGGTGAAAGATAACCAGTAGAAGGTGAAGACAACAAATAGAAGGTGAAAGACAACCAGAAACAACTTGTATATGAAAGACTACTAGAAGTATATGAAAGACAACTAGCAAAACATAAAAGACAACCAGTACAAGTTGGAAGACAACTAGAAGAAGGTCAAATACAACATGAAAGACAACCAGTACAACATGAAAGACAACCAACACAAAGTGAAAGACAACAAGTACAAGGTAAAAATCAACTAGAAGAAGATGAAATACAACTAAAAGAACAACCGAAATAAGTTGAAATACATCCTGTAGTAGACGAAAGACAACCACTACACATATAGTAGAAGGTAGTAGAAGAAATGAATGACTACCAGTAGACAACTAGTACAAGATGAAAGACAACTTGAAGGAGATGAAATACAACTAAGATGATGAAAGACAACCAGAAGACGACTAGTACAAGATGAAAAACAACCATTAGCCAACTAGGACAAGACGAAAGACAACTAGAAGAAGATGAAAGACAACCAGGTGAACAAGAAAGACAACCAGCAAAACATGAAAGACAATGAGAAAAGATGAAAGAAGACTAGAAGAAGGTAAAAGACAACTATAATAACATGAAAGACAACCAGTATCACTTGAAAGAAAAACAGTACAAGATGAAAGACAACTAGAAGAAGTTGAAATACGACTAGAAGAATATAACTAGAAGAAGATGAAATACAACATGTAATAGATGAAAGACAACCAGTAAAAAATAAAAGACAACTAGAAGAAGATGAAATACAAAAAGGATAAAATAGAATAACATGAAAGACAACATGTACAAGATGAAAAACATCTAGAAGAAGATTAAATACAACTAGAATAAAAAGATAGACAACCAGTAGAACATGAAAGAAAACCAGTACCTGGAGAAAAAACTAGAATAAGATGAAATACATCTAGAAGAATATGAACTACAAACTAGAAGAAGATACAACCTATAGTAGACGAAAGACAACCAGTAGACAACAAGTAGAAGGTTGTGTAGAAGAAGATGATAGACAACGGTGGACAACGAGAAAGACAACTAGTACAAGATGAAAGACAACTAGAAGAAGATGAAATACAACTAGAAGATGATAATAGACAACTAGTAGAAGATGAAAGACAACCAGTAGAACATGAAAAACAACCAGTACAAGGTGAAAGACAACTAGAAGAAGATCTTCTTTAGGTGAACTAGAAGAAGATGAAAGACAACTAGTAGAAGGTATTTGAAGAAGATGAAATACAACTAGTACAAAATGAAATACAACTAGAAGAGGATGAAATACAACTATTAGACAACTAGAAGAAGATGAAAGACAACTCGAAGAAGATGAAAGACACCAAGAAGAAGATGAAAGACAAGTAGTAGAAGGTGAAAGACAACTAGAAGAGAATGAAAGAAAACCAGTATAACTTGAAAGACAACCAGTACAAGATGAAATACAACTAGAAGAATATGAAATTCAACTAGTAGAAGGTGAAAGACAAACTGGATGAGGATGAAAGACAACCAGTTTACAACTAGTAGAATATGGAAGACAACTAGTAAAATCATTTTCGAAATGCTCTTTTCAAGGAAAATCATTTTCGAAATGATCAAAAGTGAAGGTGACTCCTCTGTTGGTTGGTTCCTCCCATGGTGCCAAGTTCTTGCTCCAGCCCTGCTAATCTGCTATCTTTTGAATTTTTGTGTGGTTTATGCGGATGAGGTTGAATCGTGTGCGATCAGTTTTTCAATAGCAGACTGGCAGAATTGCTGAATTCTCAGAAATTCAGGAGAGGATTTTGGAAATTGCTAATGTTGTGAGGAAGAAATGTAAGAAAATTCACAGGATATATAAATGAAAGTAATTAGTGGTGTGAGTGGAGTAGTGGAGTGTTGGTTTCTTGAGTAGTGGTCGGTTATTTTTCCAAAAATAAAGCACCTCCTCCAGAATATCCAAAAATAGTTATTTCCTTTAAGAAATGTGATTCAAAATCTCTCTAAGTTACAATAGTCACGTACTGGAGCATGGTATATACACCAGGCCCAAGAAATTGATACTTAGAAAATTTTCTTCTTAGTTTCCTCTTCGATCTGCACAAAACCTTGTGGTGGGCGGTTTAGGCATGAACTGTGTGTGATTAGTGCCTTAGCAAATTCTGAAATGAATATCAACTAATAATTCAGATCCGGTCACATGCGGTTTATGGGTGATCCGCATAGCCGAAAGTTTAATATTTTCTAAGACCATGTATAGATTCGGGTTGAGCAGGATCTTCATGCTGTTTAAACTCGATCCGCATGAAATAGTGGACCGCCTATAAAGGTGAAAAGTAATAATTTTATGTAGTTCATCAGGTTGCATGCGGTTGAATTATAGAACCATATGAAAGTGCAAAAAACAAATTCCAAAGAGCAAAATTTTTGTTAAATCCTGTCAACTGCGCATGATATAACCTAGATGCATCAGCGTGGCATGTGTGCTTTACCTCATTCTTCGTGATGGCCCAAGCATTACCAAAGCCTGTGGCCCTCGCAACCAACCCCCACTTGCACCAGTCGCTCTTGCACTTATACCTCATCCTTCCGGTGTCGCTGTGTGTCTGTTTGATCTCGATATTTTTCTTTATGTGCTAGTGGTGATTTTTTTATTTCATTTGATCCTTGTTGTTATACGTCATCCCCTCAGAAATTTCGGATCTTTCTCCAACCTAATTTAAAATTGTCAAAAAATTTAAATTAATAAATTTTAAAAGTAAATTAAAATATTAATATAAATTAACAAACGAACCTCTGAATCCGCAAAAAAGATGTCAGCTTCTTCAAACCCCGATGTGTTATGAAATGCTAGGAATGGGTGTCTTTCTCCAGGACCTGATATTGGCCACTTTCGCATACCCAGCACATGACAGGTGTCTTCCTCATCACTATGATCTACTTCCCCCCCATCGTCATCACTAACATCTCAATTTTCCTTGGCCTCCCGTTCTTCGGGATCCTCGTCTGTATTATCAGCATAATAAAGTTGTTCCGGGGTTTCACATCGGTCCCGATTAGATTGGGCACGGCTAGAGCTGGAGGATGGAACCCGAGATCTGCCCTGACTAGAACCAGCCCTTACGGATGGGGACCGACTAGTACCCGCTAAAGTCAGGGCCCGAGTAGGACCCGTCACTGAATGCTCAATGCCTCGACACTGGGTCAACTACAGCAATGGTCTAGTGTTCTGTGTGGGGTTCTGTGTGGGGTTGGCAATCACATATAACTCTAGGAACTTGAAAGGTGTTGTCAAATTCATGGTCATTTGGGTATACAACCCCCAACTGTTATCGTCTAGTACAGGGAGCTGTTGGAACCATGTTTGGTTGCCTTGGCCAATATTGATCCTTGCGGACATTATTACTAGTTCATCATAATTCGGGTCAATACCAAGTTCCTGGTACACTTTCCTAGTTATACCTTTGAAATCTAAACTGGCCGATATGAACATTTTCTGGGGTTAGATACTTTAATAAGCACTATTTGGCCCTTGTAATATTTCACCACCAAAATAACAAGCAATTCCAATCATAGTTGGTTGAATTACGGAACAAACCTAACAATTAATAAATTTACAGTAAATTAAAAATACAATTAAGTAATTATAAAAAATAAAAGACTAAGTGAAAAAAACTTACTCTTTGCTCTTTAGTTCCTCTGCCTCCTTAATGAAAAACTGTTAAAATTTTCGATGATATTTAAAGCAGAGGGCTTGGTGCGCCTAACTGGTGCCTACCCAGTTAGTGCACTAAGGGTGCGCCTACTCAGTCCGCGCACCAACAAGTGTGCCAGTCCGCGCAACAACAGGTGCGTGAGTTCGCGCACTAGCCCAATTTGATGCGCGAACTGTGTCCGCATGAGTGGTAGAATTGAAAATATGATGAGGAGAGTGGTAATCATTTAATTTTGATTTTTTTCCTGTGTTAACTACGACAATTTCGATTCGATCCACGCCATGATTTATGATTCGCATCAGACCGGATATGTATTCGGGGGAACATCGGGTCGACTGCGTGGATCAAGAGCTACATCGTCCGTCGATCTATAATGAACGGTCCTGACAATGAAATCACATTCAGAGTAGACCTTGCTTTGGAGATGACCAGAAACGGAGGCATCGAATACTAGTTTGGACTTTGGAATCTGGACCAAGAACAGAAATCAATAAAAAGAACAAACAAATCCGATCCACCTTAATTTTCTCTCTCCCCCTCTGCCTCCCCATCTCCTCGTCGTCAACGACCCAAGTTCGCTGCGAGACGAGTTGCTTCAACCCTCTTGCCGAGCGCTCTTTATTTGCTCTTTTCAGGTACTTTTCACTCTTTTCCTCCCCTTCGTCTAATTCAGGCTTTCTGTCTGTGCTACTCTCTTTGTGGACCATTATCCAGCAACTAACCTGCACGATTCTCACTTGATCTTTTGATCTTTGGTTTTGGTTAGGTTTGGGTTTAAGTTTGATTTTTGCAGATTTTGGTGTTAAGCACTAAATCGTATTGTATTTAAGGTGGCAGTGCTTGATGAGCACTTGCAATCTGCCATTTGGGGGGGATGGGGGGACGCTAATACTAGGACTTTCTTTCAATTAGTGGGTGAAGGGATTTTATATCATAATTTCTTAATTTATCTTTGTGCAATAATTAATTTATGAAGATTAATTTTATCCTTACCCATTGTGGTTATTTGGTAAGGTGGAAACTCGTTGCATTCAAATGAAGAAGAAAGAAATTGTGTGATGGATTCAAAATATCAAGGACTAAATGATTTCACTGTGAAATTGCAACATGACAATAATTTATTCAATCTAAGTCTGACAAAATGTTATACATCAGCTTATGTCATTACCTTATAAGGCATACTTAACAGCTAACTAGACATCATAACATAGGGTTATACCCAAATCAATCTCACTATCAGCTAGAATATATTCTCTTGTCAGTTAGATGCTCCATCAGCATCATCGATTGTATGAAATTTTCTGAACATGTTTACTAAGAGGACCATTGAAGTTATAAAATCATATTGATATATACTATTATATATATTTTTTAGTAATTCGGTTACCCTGAGTACTGGATGAGGAACAATTTTTGCCTTTACCCTGTAATCTTTTGAAAAGAAAAGGTAAAAGACCTACCCTAATCCTTACCAATGCAGTAATGAAAAAAACTTTACCAATACTCCGTGTCTCCGTCTTACCGAATAAGATATTGATATAGTACTCCTTAGCAATACAGTATAATGAAAGGAACTGTCCCCTTCTCTGTGTTACTGAATAAGATATAGATAAGAGTAACAAAACCAAAATGATGTACGATTGACAGCTTTACATCTTGCACTGTCCATTGTGATTAGGCATGATTGCTCTTTCTCAAGGACCTAAAGATTTGTACCTTCTTTTTAGTTGAAAGAATAATTGTGACTTTTATTTGTGAAATATTAGGTTTTCAGCACAAGTTAATTGAAGATGTCGGCACTGAAAGCTTTCTTGAACAGTCCTGTTGGGCCCAAAACGACCCATTTTTGGGGTCCTGTTGCTAATTGGGGATTTGTAATTGCTGTAAGTTTATAATATTATTTCTTTGGAACAATTTCATTTTGGTGGTGATGTATGTCCATCAAATTAGTATCTATAATAAATTAATGACCCAAGTTGACCATCAGGACACTATTTTTTTAGGGACAACTGATGAATTGTAGTCACATTATTTTGAATAGTTATACATATTCAAAACATGATAGAAAAAACATGATCATGCTATTTTCATATGCTTCATATGTAAATTTGAAAGACAATTTCCTTGGTATTGTGTATATACACCTACAAGTTATGCATTTCAAAGAGCAGTTGAATCTGATTTCACTATTTGTGAAGATTGCTAACAATTTTGCAAAACAAGACAAGAGGAAGGAAAGAAACAAAAATTAATAATAAATAAATAATTTGTTAATAGAATAAGGTGAGTATGTTATGCTTTTCTTTACTGTTTGTATATTTGGGAAAAAAAAATTATGGTCATATACTCTCCTTTGCTACACAATATAATAACCTAATTAGTGTACTTTTGCAAGATATTATTATCAGACACAAATTGTGCTTAATATCACCGTTTTCAAAATGGCCGGTTGTTCTTACATGTTCATGCTTCTCATAATTTGAATTTTACAAATGATTGTCCTGTAATTATCAATCATTTCATGGTTGTATTTCATGTCAAGGCTGTTTCAAGGACACTTTGTGTTCCTGTCCATGCCAGTACTTCCAAAAATTGGATGAAAGTGGGGCAGACCAAAGTTAGTTCCCCACCATAACATATCATTTCACTTTGCTTTAACATGTATGCTGAAGTGGAAGCTGATGTGTGACAATCCCAATTTCTATCAACTTTAATTGTAGGGCCTATCTTAATTAGAAAGATTGAAGCTTCAAGGACCTGTATGGGAAAAGGGTTGTACTGAAAGGCCATTTCTGACTTAGCCATTGTCTTTTCAATGCTTAGTTGTGTATCTATCTAATTGCTGCACTTTGCTGATCCCCCATTTGTCGTTGTTTCCTTAATTGCCTTGCATATCTATTTGACTTTTGAAGTCTAATAAGAGGTTTCTGATAATCTCTTCAGGGTTTGGTGGACACAAAAAAGCCTCCTGAGATGATTTCTGGCAACATGACTGGTGGTTAGTTATATTTTTATATAAATATTAACCTTGGTTAACTAACTTAGATATTAGGTTAGTAGGATGATATGTCCTTTATGTCCAATTATTTGATGAAATAGCATTGTGGTATAACCCAATGACAACACTGCTAGTGCCACTTTCCTCAGTACAATAGGGTTTTTCACCACTGCTAATCTGGAAGCAAATGGACTAAACCCGCTGGTATCCTTGATTGCTTTTCTTTAGAATATTGGTGATCTTGTGCAAGAGTTGAGATATCTGAAAGTCCGATACCAAGGTTATGTTCTCAGAATTAATCAGTCATCTTCTAAACAGCAATGTGTGTTTATTCGGCGCTGTTTATGAGGTTTGCTTGGATGGTGCAGCCAAGGAACTATCTTCTTTTAGCTTGCCATGCTTCCAATGAATCCGTCCAGCTCTATCAGTTCTCTCGCTGGGCTCGTGCCCAAGGGTAGTGTTTTCTTTTTGTTTGGTAAACTTACATTTTTATGATTTTATCCCTGCATAATATGGAAAATCAGCCTATGCATGGACATAAACGAGAAATATCCTACATGTCTATGTTACGTAGAATAACCAAACCTTTTGTCTGCCTGTAATCCTTCAAAAGAAAAGTTTGCTAGAACAATACTGGAGGGAGTGAGAAATTAGCAGAGTGACTTGAGGTAATTGGGCATATTCAAAAGAAATGTGTGACAAAATTGAGAAAAAGGTGCCACTTGGTAATAGTTCTGTCAATTTTTGTGGGATCCAATGTATTCTAAAAAAAATTGAATTTGTAGTCCTTATGTGATAACTACATCTCTGTTGTATTATACACTGAAAATAAATTGCATTGATTTATTCACAGCTTTTACCATAAAATCCAACTTCTGTTCTCATAGGTACCTGGTGAAGAAGGAACCTGAAGCTCAGCAATAGCTCTTCTGTTTTGTATTTCAATAAGATTTATGTGCTCAAATGCTTTTCACAAATTTAAATTGGGACTGTTTTGAGGATGGGATGTGCAAAACCTTATTCGTTTTGTCCTAGCTGTTGCAGTTGAAGTTCATCACTCTGATGTTGATTTTTTCTTTTAAATCAGAATGTTATTGAGGATAATTGTGGTTATGAAGCTCCTTTTATCGTATTATTTGTAATAAAAATATTCCTTGAATATCCGTGTCTGGCTTTCTTGCATGATCTTTAGTCCAGATAATTGGAACTGTATTCATATTTGGTGTTGTTGTGTAATAATCTCTACTGTGGGTTGGTTTTGATGTAAGCTCAATTAATTGAACTGATGGTGGACTGTGGGCATGATAGTTTTCCGGCTTGTTGATCCTTTTTGTTTTTTGTTACAAGCTTGTAGACACAGTGCCTAATCTAAAGTTTCACTTTAGCCCTTGATGTGATTTGATCTCTAAGGATTTGTTTAGTCTAAATGAAGGAAGCATTAAATTTTAATCCTCATCAAGGATGTTGTATTCATTTGTATGAATTAAGGAACTAATCACTTTTATAGGCTTAAACAGGTTCAAAGATATCAAGGTGGCCTATGCGGCTGTCCATGCGGATTTTCACTTGGTGCTCCCAAATCCAAAAAAGACCCGGGGGAGGTTTGAACGCATGACCTATAGGAGTGTGGTTAAAACACAAACCAATAGGTTAGAACACTCGTGTTATAAATCAGTTTTATTTTGTGTATATTCTTTTAACGACTCATAGTAAAATTGCATATATACTTCCGTATTAAAATTTGGCAATCTACATATGCTCCTGCATACTACATATGCAATATGCAATGGTCTTCTGCATGCATGAACAAAACTGTATTTACAAATTATAGATAGAGGTACATTGCCAAAACAGATTAAACTTGCGAAATTGGACAAAAAGAGACAAAATGGGAATATCTGTGCTTGAAACAAGTGACTGAAAAGGCCTAAAGTTTAAGAGCATTTATAGCTATGATTTCATTTAAATTGCTAAACTGATGTGTTAATTGCTAATATAATTGCTGGAATGTACTACAGTTTTTAAATTAGCAAGTTTGCTTTAAAAGCAACTTTTTAGAGCATCTACAATGGTGATTTCTTTTAAATTAGCAAGTTTGCTTTAAAAGCAACTTTAAGAGCATCTCCATTCTAGCAAACATTTAGCAATTATTTGGGTCACGTCACTGAGTTTAGCAATTAAAGGGATTCATAATTTCTAAATCACTCCATCCTAGAAATTTAATTAGAGTTGATTTTAAAACAAACTTGCTAATTTAAAAAATGTGGTACATTCCAGCAATTATATTAGCAATTAACACATCATATTAGCAATTTAAAAGAAATCACCGTTGTAGATGCTCTAAAGAATTGCTTTTAAAGCAAACTTGCTAATTTAAAAACTGTGGTACATCCCAGCAATTATATTAGCAATTAACATATCAGATTAGCAATTTAAAAGAAATTACCGTTCTAGATGCTCTAATTAAATAAGCAACTCTAATTAAATTTTTGGGATGGAATGATTTAGAAATTATGAATCCCTTTAATTGCTAAACTCAGTGACGTGGTGCAAATTAATTGCTAAACATTTGCTGGAATGGAGATGCTCTAAGGAGTTGTCGGACATGTACTGGATCTATATTATGGAAGGATATTTTGTCGTTTTCTTCACAAAATTTCTTGGGCCGGGGTGTAGCCAGGGGCGGATCCAGGATTTCGACCAGGAGTAAGCACAAAACATTGATAAGAGCACAATTTTTTTTCTCCTGACAAATCGGAGCAGAGTAGTGGATAGGAATCTAAAAAAGTTACGGCACAACACAGTTCTGTCATGGCATGACACGGCACGTGTGTCGGTTTATGTGTTGTGACTCACGTGCCCCGTGTCGTGACCATTCACGTGAAGTGACCATCTTTCAAAAATTTGGTACGACACGTCACGTCACGCGAAAGATTTGGTCATGACACGACACATGGTCACGTGAGTTGCGTGTAATTAGGACTGTTAGATCTTAATTGAATGGTGAATCTTAAATAAAATAATCTAAAATTATGAAAAAAAAAAGAGTTAAACGTGACCAAATATGACAAAAACGTGACCGGTCACGGTGTGGCTAACGTTTTTTTTGTTGTAACCATTCACGTGCCCTGACCATCCTTCCAAATTTGGTTATGGCATGGCACAACACATATAAATCCGACTCGGTCAAAACACGACACGTGATTCAAGTCACAGCACGGTACATATTTAGATCTCTAATAGCAAACGTCTTTTTTCTCTTGGCAAATCAACAATACTTCTTAGTGGAGTAGCGAATTGGACCGCGTCTCTTTCTTTCTTTTATGCGAATCAGTCTGAGCTAACTTTCTTCTCCTCACAATTTTCTTCTACTGGGTCGTGAATTAAATCCAGAAATAGACACAAGCATAAAATACCACTGGATCTAAAACATAAGTTCAAACTAGGTAAGGCACTTAGCTCTCTTTGGATCCGCCAATGGGTGCAGCATTCAACTTGAATGCGACTTTATGAATGTAGCTTTGGTTAGTGCCTTAACAATATCTAAATTTTGTTAAGCTCTGGTTAGTGCCTTAAACGATATTCAAATATTGTTTATAACTTGTTGATAATTTTCTTAAATTTGTATCCATTTTTGTTTCTGATGAATAACACGAAGTGGTATATAAAAGACTCCAGTACAATTTCATACTTGGGGAAAATATGAAAAGAACTTCCCCTTGTCATGCTTTTATAAAAAACTTGATATTTGTACAGGCGTATGCAACACAGTATGACAAACATTGTAGGCTGCATTACCTTACACTATGGTAGGTCACTCTCTCTAGGTCTGACAGCCAAAGTCATTTCTAAGAGCAACTGTCCCTATTCATAGTAATTACTTAATTTGGTACACTACTACAGGTACTAGGCAGAGAGGAACTGCTCTCTGTACAGAAATACCCAAGCCTTCACTCATGTCGATACTTTCCTTTGTCACCCCGTCAGGCAAACTCCAATCGAAAGAGTACAACAAATTTGCAAGCATGAGCTCAACAGCTTTGTTCGAGAAATTCTTTCCAGGACAAATTCTTCTTCCCTCCCCAAACGGTATCAAATTGAACTCTTCTCCTTTGGGATCATTCATCCCATTTATAAATCTATCTGGCTTGAACTCATCTGGATACGGCCAATAACTAGGATCTCTTGCAATTGCCCATGCGTTTACTAAGACAGTCATTTTAGCTGGGATGTCGTATTGATCTAGCTTGAAAGGAGACGTCGTCTCTCTCGGTACTAGCATAGGAGCTGCAGGATGTAGTCGCATAGTCTCTTTCACAATGCACTTGATGTAGTGAAGCTGATCAGTGTCACCTTCTTCGACCTTTCCTTTTGTTCCTACAATGCCCCTTACCTCATCTTGCACCTTCTTCAGTATCTCTGGATGTCTCATTAGTTCAGTCATTGCCCATTCGACAGTTGCTGCAGATGTGTCCGTTCCAGCAACAAAAATATTCTGCATAAAATGGTTGTTCACCGTTAAATATACCTCCACATATATGCACATATATACTCTTAGGGATAATAATTTCATGGCTCAAACTTCTTCTTCTTCTTTTTTTGTAAAAAGAAGGCTGCTACAGCCCGTTATATAGGCTCAAACAAAAATCATATTCATTTTGGATAATATTAACATGATAAATAGTTGTAGCTCTCAAAAAAACTAATTACATATTTGGGGAATTTCAAAAGGACTCGTGCCGGTATATGTAAAATATGACAGATAGAATTCAACTCAAAGTGTTCTGCTACAGTATGTTGCGTAATGTTAAGTCAACCAAGGGGGGAAAAGACGCAAGCCGTTTTTAAATGTGAATTGTGGGCTTACCATAAGAACACCTTTTATTTGATCAAAGGTAATCCTCTTTTCATCGTGTTGTAAGCGCAGTAAAGAATCTACAAAATTTTGACCACAAGGATCGTTCTTGTTTTGGTCAATATGTTCGTTAATAATCTTTTGGTAGAACCGATCAAGCCTAACAAATATCTGTTCCAGTCTACTTTGCTTCCCTGTCAATACATCGATCCATCCAAGTATAGGCAAGTAATCAGCAAAGAAGAACGCCGTAAAATTTTCTTGTACTTCCGTCAACATACTATGGAAATTATCTCCAACATTCTGGTACAGTCTCCCGAAAGCCAACCTGCACAGAGCAAGGAAAACTTGCAAAATATGTAATATACTAATATGTAATCTTGAATTGTAAAATTCTTCTAAAATAATATCTGATTACCTGCAGCTTTCAAAATTAATTTGGAGCACATGTAAATACATTTATATGAAATTACTAGAAGTTATAAATAAATACTTCTTAAGCTTCTCTTAGTTTTATCCTTATCATTTGTTTCTTTTATGGTTCTATCATCCAATACCAATCATTGAACACATAATACAAAATAAACTGCCCCTCTCGTCGTGATATTAAACAGTTCAGAATAAAAAAATTTGAATCTTCCCATAAAAAATTGACTGGTATACTCTGCTTTCACTGCACAACTTGCAGCATAAATTAGGCAGTCCTTATGGTGTGAGCTTCATGGTAACTCCAATTAGAACAACTGACCAATCAACCGGACAGTTAGGCAGTTATAGTGAGCTATATTGTTGTAACTTGTAAACATAATTATCCTAAAAGTGGAACATGCATTCAACCATTTACCAATTTTTATCTGAAAATTAAATATGCAATACTGTACCTGCAGACTATATTGGTTGAAAGTGCATATATCTCGTCTGTTAAATCCACTACACCATCTCGACTTATGGCTACCTTAGAAGTTATGGCTCTCATGGTTCTCTCCACCTCTTCTTGCCTCACAAGTTGAAATGAGTCTACCATCTTTGGTCCCAGCAGCTCCATCATGCAAATCTTGCGTAGATACCTCCATGAGTCTCCATACACTGCAAATGCCACGTCTGCTTTCCCATATGAGAGTTTCTCCCATGCCACATGGTACGGCCTGCTACTTGACTCCAAGTCATGGGTCCGAAATACCTGTTAAGAAGTTGGATTAAGGTGAAATGATAAAGCCTTTTGTCTCAGGTTCTATTACCATATATATAGTCAGGATTCAGGACCTTTTTCTGCATGCTGATTTGGGTCAACCATTGCTCAGTTTGATGACCTTGATTTGAATTTTTAGGTCATGCTTGTAGAATCAATATTAAAACTGAATTTGAAGAACTTCTTTTTGGTCTAGTGGCAAAAAGCAATGCCCTCCTTACAGAAATTTGCAGATTCATAATTCGAATGGAAGGTTCCTTGTGCGTAATTAAAGGTGGGAGGTGTAAGAAATGTCCTACAGGCTGGCCGTATTAATAGATTAAATATGGATTAAGATATTGGGCTGGATATATTATGGGCCTGATAATCTGCTATATATCTCTGGATAAGAATCTCTTGATTAGTGCTTTTGAAGTGGTGCGATCAAATGGTGCATCTGAACTGGTGCATATGTTTTATAAATATGCAGTGTTCAGTTCAATTTTGTTTGTTGTTTTGTTTGCACCATTTACAAAAAAAGAGAGAGAGAAACAGAGAAAGGAAAGAGGGGACTGTTTGTTGGCGCTAGCATTCCCAACTCACAATATGTTTTCGAACATGTTTGTGTGGATACCGGTAGAGACGCAGATGTTGATGCTAGTGCATACATCTGATACGAAGAAGGAAGAGAAGATGGTGATTGCTCTTGTGACTAGATAAAGATGAGCTGCGCATCTAGTGGTAAAATTTATTTATCTTGGAAATAGTTTTATATATAAATTCTAGTTTCGGGTAATTAATAAATTATGAACTGAATTGAATTGTTGCACATATAACCTACGTGAATTCTCTACAGGAGGCTGCCCCCCCTCCATTTCATCATTTTTTTTTTTTAAAGGTGTTAAACATCTACTGACAATATACAATTTTTATCTCAAAGATGAAGACTCGGCATCCAAAATTTTCTTAAACAAGTAGAATTACTAGTTTTGTAGTGCTATACAGACAAACTTAGAAGGGTTCCTTTCTTCTTTTTTTTCTGTGTAACGCCTGGAAATTGAACTAATGAAATTAGAAGCATACAAGTTCTAATGAAATATTGAATTTCGATTCAAGTATCAAATTTAGCTATTTTTCAATAAATTTGTCTAGGAAATTATGTTACCTCTTTTGCCAGTGCAGCAGAGGATACAACAATAGTTGGGACCTGGCCGAGCTGGAGGTACATCAGGGGCCCATATTTGAGAGAGAGATGATGAAGAGATCGGTGCGTGCTCGTCCCAATTTGGTGTAGGTTGCCTAAGATCGGCAGCTTGTTCGGTCCAGGCGGTAGGTTTGGTTTTCTATGGATTACTGATTCTCTATTACTCAATCTGTGGAGTATTAACAGAGAGAGTAATGGCAAGATGAAGAGCAGCACGACTAGAGAAACTAACTGCAGAGCCATAGTGTTAGCTAAACAAACTTATCGATGCACGGCGGTGTTTTGGTATATATATATATAAATCTTTTAAGAGAATTAATTGGAAGCAATTTTCTTTTTAGTGGACTAGGATGCAATTAGCCTAATAAATTCGAATGTTAAGTTGGAAGCATCCTCACGCAGTTTATCTTTATCGGGGAAAAGAAGAACAATCCAATCTACTTTGGAAAGTCGTATGCCAGAAGTCCATGAATCATATCAGTACATGGGTCAGTTGTACAAAATGACAAATACCAAGTCACTGTATAAATCTAGATACATATCCCTTAAAAAGCAGGACTATTTCAGAACCGTGGAACCGAAAATTGTATCAAAATTCATAAAATTGGCGTTGCTGGCCTTTTAGGGTCCCCATATTTTTCTTTTTAACTAAATAAGTTATATTTTTAATATGGTATTCGGTGTATGAGTTAAATTATCTATTTTTATTTCTATTATTCATTTTTATTCCTAACTCCTCTTATAATTTGTTGAAGAAAAAAAAAATTGATTTTGAGCTAAGTTTTTTTCCCAATCACTGTAGCTCGCTGGAGCTACCTTCTACATCAATTTGTTTAATATTTATTTTGGTTTAAATAACTTTGAACTTCCAACTTTTTGTTTAATATTTTTGGCTCTTAACAAGAATGATTTATTAATATTTTTTAATATATTTTGTTCATTTCATCTCCATCAGCAACATCAAAATAATGTTCTAAACACTATTAAAGAAATTAGAAGGGTTAAAATGCATCATTGGTTTTGTGCTCCAATCATGCTCCACATCCTTATTTTTATTTTCAAAGTCTGAACAGTCGATCTGAACCGTTCACCATGATCTTTGTATTAAAATGTGCTTGGACCAAATTTTATATTGAATTTTTTTACTAATTTTTTAGATAGGTACAAAATAACTATTTTCAGAAGATTCTGGACCATCCAAAACAGTGATTTATACATATCTAAAAATATAGTAAAAAAATTTCTAAAAATATAAAATTTTGTCTCCAAGCACATTTTAATATGAAGATCATATTGAGCAGTTCGGGTCGATTGTTCGAACTTTGAAAACAGAGAAAAAGACGTAGAGCATAATTGGAGCACAAAACCAATTGTGCATTTTAACCCTACTCTAAATAAAGTGATCAAATATAAAACCAAAATTTGAAGTTTATTCATTTTATATACTAAGCATATAAAACAAGCATAAAAATAAAAATTAATTAAACAAACACAACATAATAATACAAGAATTTAATTAAACAAGGATAATTAAACTAGCAACACTTAATTTTAATAGATTAAGCTAATTATAAGTTAAGTTCCTATACAATTCACTCATTTAAATTTTTTGAGAATCTGATATATACAGTTATATTGATCATAATCAGTGATTAGTATCAATACACTTATTAATATAGTTAATTTTAGTATTACATCTTCTATAAAAAGAAAAAAAATCAATATCCTAACAAATTTCTCATGCATTTGCCGAACCTATATTCTAAATTTTTCATAAGTTAAATGACTTTAGTTTTGATAAATTAAAATTCTCATTTCCATTTTCAAAAATTTACATCCTATAAAAATTCCCGATGCCGAACAGACCCTAAAGATGTTGTTTGCTCTTCCTGCTGCAATGTGGTTTGCAAGTCTAGCTTTGACTAACAACGATTTATGTTTAAGACTTCATTAAAAAAACAAGAAAATTGTTCCAGTGTACTAAATTTTTATTGGTTTATATTTATTTGATCAAATGGTTATAGTATATTATAAAAGTTTTATAAAACCAAATAACAAGGACATGAAAGTAATTAATTTGAGTGAGTCTACGGTACTATGCATATCACGGGTTGGTCCGTAATACGGATTAATATTTCGTTTTCAAAATCTTAAAGGTTGATCCGAACTGTTCAACATGATCCCCATATGAACATGTACATGCATACCAAATTTTACATTTTTAAAAAAAACTTACTATTTTTTAAGCAGAAATTTTTATCAATCGAAATTAAATTAAAAAAATATCGGTAAAGGGTACCATTTTTGCGGAATTTCAACATGTAGGTAGAACGAGTTGGTTTATCCCGTTCCACTAACTCAACCCCGTTTGGCTTAACCACCGCTAATCAAAGTAACCGAACAGGAAAAAACCACAGACGGTATAAATCGTCTCATCCGAGAAGCAAAAAAAAAAAAAATTCACAGACATGTTAATCCATCCGGTCCGAAACCCAGCAAAATCTTTATCTTTATTTTATAACATATTTCAAACTCTCAGAGAGGCAGAAAGATTTATCTGAGGGAAAATAGATTCCAAAATTTATTCTCTCAGATGGAATTGCGGATAGTTCATATTTGGAGCCTTGCTTTGTTATTTAAGCTTATCAATTATGAAAATGATTGTGTTGAGATGGCCGAATTTGGCTTATTGTGAATAGATACTTGTATTCAATTCCACACCAAACCTTGCAAGTAAGAGTATCGCCTTTTACTATTTAAAGATATTACTGAAGAGTCTCGGACGGGACGGATTAACCCGTCCGTGAAATTTTTTTTTCTCGCTTCTTGGATGGGACGATCTATACCGTCCGTGATTTTTTTTTTCTGTTTAGTTAATTTGATTAGCAGTGGTTAAGCTAACGGGGATGAGTTAGTGGTTTTTTTCTGTTTAGTCAACCCGTTCTACCTATATTTCGAAATTCCACGAAAATGATATCCTTTACCGATATTTTTTTAATTTATTTTCGATTGATAAACATTTTGGATTTTTTAAGATAGGTAGAAAATCACTTGATCTGAAAATTATGGACCATCTAAAAACAATGATTTTCTATCTATCTTAAAAAAGTAAAAAATTCTAAAAAAATATAAAATTCGGTCTGCAAGTACATATTCATATGAAAATCATATTGAACGGTTTGGATCGACCGTTAGAATTTTAAAAATGAAAATATTGGTCCATATTACAGACCAAATCGTGATATGCATAGTATCATAAACTCCCGAAATTTTTATTTATAACATAGTTAAAATTAATTAACCAAATACCATTGTTTCTGGAAATTTGAATTTCACCACATCCGCACTTTACCGGTGCGGACCCATTTCAGGGAGGCCGCACAATGCCAGTGCGGACTCTGAGATGGGTCCGCACAACACCGGTGTGGACCCAGGGCCGCACAATGCCGGTGCGGACTGTTATAGTCCGAGATTTTAAATTTTAATTAACTAACAAATTAAAAATTTTGACTAGTTAAAAAATTTAGTTAATTAAATTATATAAAGATAATTATAAAACCAACTTAAAATTTTTGAGTTCTAAATTAAATTTGCAATTAATAAAATTATTCGAGGTGATTTGATTCGAAATAAATATTACGCAATAACGTGATTTTAATTAAGAAATTTTAGAAATAATAATAAATTTCTTTAAAACTTTGATGGAGTTTATAAATAAAATTCGTTTGTATTAAAAGCAACGGACAGTCGGAAATTTGTATAAATTGTGGAATTATTAATTAGAGCTAACATTATTGACAACCAAACCAAATTTGATAAATAACGAATTGATAAGTAAATGGTAAATTTAATTACTATGAATGGGCAAATAAATTGCAGAATTAAATCAAGAACATTCGAAATTTCGTACAAATACTTAACGTAGATTCTGTTGATTATTGGTTAGATAAATTGGGACGTATAGATCGTTATTCATTAAATGAAAATTTGAATTTGGAAATTTTCTCAACCATACAAATACATTAGCACGAATCTCAAAGCCATTCCTTTTCCACCTGTTAAATTTTGGAGAAACTTCGGCCTTAGCCAAATTTGAGTTTTGGTTCGGGTCCGCACCCCAACCTCTTAAATTTCCTCTTAAATTCTTTTCCCTTTCTTACATGCCGGCCCCACCTAAAGCCTTTCCTCTTCATTCCTTCCTGGAGAAGGAATGCGTTTCCCCTCTTCTCTCTCGCTAACCATAAAACCCCACCCCCGAATGGATACGACCCGCCTCTCTCTCCCACGCGCTGCGTGCGCTGTCACAAACCGAATAGGGTTCCACCCTCTCCTTTCTATTTCGTCGATTTTGCGGTTAGAACCCGCTCTAGAGTTATTTTGGGGTTAACGGTGGTGCTTGTGCTGTTGGAGAGCGAGGCCGATCAGAGGCGAAGTAGGAGACGACGGAGGCACACCAACGCTAGCCCTTTCAGTACCACTCGACCTTCACCAAGATTGTCGCCATTCCGGTATTTATAAATTCTCTTGTGTTTGTTTCGTTTTCTGTGGATGATGGGCTGAGCCCCTTTCTGATATCAATTGTATGCTTGATCGATGTGCTCGATAAATTGTCGTCGATTTCTTCTGTGAAATTTTGCTTGTAAATATCGTGTTGAACCTCATATTGTACTGGTACCGCTCGGTACCAGTCTTCCCCTCTGTTTGGATTTTGGGAAGGAAACGAGTACTAGTACACTATTTTCCAAATATTGAAATTCAAACAAATCAAATACAGACACTCTTGATTCCACTTAAAATGTTTTAAATGCCTAATTGCTAAAAGCTCGTAACAACAAAGGGAATGCTTGCACAGGAAACAGAAGCCTTTAATTGACTGGAAAAAAAAAGTTGCTTTCTTTTCATAGAAATTGCTCACTTAATAGATCAGATATTTGCTCTACTGCACAAAACGTACCAGTTGACTGTTAGAGCATCATGTCAAATTTGGCTGTCAATAGTATAAATGGATCTCAGTAATATTTCGCTACTTTTCCTTTTTCCAAATTGAAGTAGTTAAGCTCACCTATTCTTTCAGAATGGATTGCATTTAGAGAACAAAAGATCACCTACTACTGTGGTATTGTTCACTCTTTTAAAAATAAATGTCAGGAACCAAATTGGAAATATTATAATTTAAGGGTTTAATTTGTTAAATTATGTGCCTTGTGGTCTTATGTGTTAAATTGGAAAATTTTGATTGAATGGATTCCGCTTGGAACCGAAACGGAATTATAATGTGATATTATGAAATATGAATTACCTTATTTTACTTTGAGCCCTTAGATCCGTGAGTTAAACAGAAAGGAAGGAATTAAATAAAATTAAAAGCAAGGTTGCACTTGTACCTTTGTGTCGAAATTAGAAATTGGAATCATAACCTGATTAAACTACAACGTGACATACAATTTTATGTATCATTATATAGTATATTTATTATTCAAGTTATGTTCACATTATTAAAACACTTAGTTCCTGTTGAGCACTTAATTTACTATCAAATAAAATATCGAAATCTTGAAGCAGTTCATGCAGCACATTAAGATAATCAAAATTTTAAAAATTATTTAAATTATTATGGACAATAATTAGACAAGTTAAAATTAAATAAGAAACACATTTAATTACACACCGTAGAAATTAGAAATTTATTAGTTAAGTAAATAGAATTTTTAAATAAAGAAAGTGATTTATAAAATAAAATATGTTGTTAATTAATAAAGGACAATTAATTAACAACACATTGATATTTTTGAATCGTTACGATTACAAAATTGCGTTTAGTAGGATAATTAGATAATCACGTATTATTTTATACTAATAAATTAATCAACACGTATAAATTATTAAAATAAATTGTACGACTTTAAAATCATTAGAATAATTAAGTAACTAACGTATTTTAATTAGTTACGTACTTAGGATTTAATTTAATTATTGCTAAATTAATTAGGAAAACACATTTACATTACAAATATTTAATTAAGGTTAAGTAATAGCAACCTAAGTTACGTAATTTATACCTTACATATTTTAGTGTAAAAGTACATAATAACATCATTCGAATATTTAATTAATTAGTAAAAAAGTTTATCTTCAAATTAAAATATAACGAATATTTAAATTACGTTAGTATAGTTTAAACTAAGTTAAGACCAAATTTCACGCTCAATCGGAACTGAGTCAAACTGATTGAATCGAGTGAGCGTAATTTCAAAACGTAGTTAGTTAATTAAATTAGAACATTAGTTAAGAATAATTAAATGGGAAAAAGGGATACGGATGACTAGTTTAGTGGTTAATTAATTTACATCCAGACCTACGTAGATTCAGACCCGTGGTCCAATCTCGCCGACAGCTATACCGGAGCAGGTGAGGATCGAGCGGATTGCGGAGATTACTAGCACTTGTGTACGACCACTACTTGCCATATAGGTGTGGGATATCTGAATTATCTTTTCGTGGCATACTCTTACCAAGTCGACTACTTGACCTGACATTTGTACTTTTAATTTTGTAGCTGCAATAGAGCATGTTTAATCATTTCTGAACTGTAATTAGGATTTGCATAACCCCTTATAAATGAAAATTTACTGCTTTCTTAGGAGTAACATAATTTAATTATACAATATATTAGGATATTAGTTGTCCTCTTCTCGTAGAGGACAACATATTATATAGATAGGCATATGCATTGGTGAGAGTTGAGAAGAAGACTGAGTGACTGCGTTCTGGCCGGTTGGTATGGAACTGGTTGGCCTGTTAGCCATTGAGCCAAGAGATCACTTGATTTCTCGGATGGTCTTTTAGGGTATTATTATATGTATTAAACTTGTTATTACATTCTTTTCGATCGTCTTACCATCACGTGCGGGCCGGACTCGAGCCCAGAGGCACGAAAACGATCGAGCTATGTCTTCCCTACATAAGAAGCTATCAGTCTAGTATGGCTTACCTCATAACCCCAGGTCGCGTGTTGGGACCGTACGCCTCTGGGGGTCTCATACCCGGCGAGGATGACACGCTCCGGAGGGTCTCATCCCAGCGTGCCAGTGTGCTGTCCTGGGGGTGGCATTGTGATGAAGGCTGGGGTGACACGTCATTAGAGGTCGCATACTCTATCCTGGCTGCAATGCTCTAGTGAGTCTCATGCCCGGCGAGGATGACACGTCACTAGGGGTCGCATACTCGGCGAGGATGACACGCTCTAGTGGGTCTCATGCCCAGACCTGTTGTAAAAGGGTCTCACGCCTTTGAGGGTGACACGCCTCTCTGATTCCTGTCTATGGCCAGACGATGGAGGCCTCTCTGCTCATGAGGAAACAGATTAATTTATTCTTACGTCATGCGTGTATGATTTATCCTATTTTATATGTTTGGATGAATAATCATTTTAGAGTAAAGGAAGTACACGGAATTTGATATAACTATCTGCTAGTGTGCATCGACCTGTGGGTCGACGTCTTTAGGGCAATGCTCGATGCTTTTAGGCATCTGGTAGCATTGCACCCCCTGATCGCAGTCCTTGTGTTATATCGGTTTGGAGATATAAATTCAAATTTGCACGGCACGGGGAGATAAAATATTCCATATTATTACTCTATATTTGCACACACGGTGCCTATTGTACTGGACCGCGATTGATTATAAATATACATTTTTCTTGGATTTTATTTTGGGAATTTAAAACATATTGGCATAATAGGATAATCACATCATATCATCTGCTATATATATTTTTCTTTTATAGTTATTATGATAGGGTTTAAATTCCGCAGCATGTGCATTAAAAGTGAACAATTACCGAACTTCACGTAGATTTCAAACTTTATTGAAATGTGCTTTGACTTAGAGGATCTCTGAAGGGATAATACTGGGTCATATACTGGGCGATCGTTCGCTCACCAACCTTTTAATGTGGGATTTCAGGTACAAGGTCTAGCGGTCCGCAGCATGAGACGTCAGGAGCTGTTCCTGAGGGCCACACCGTTTGACATAGGGTTTAGGATCTTTTGATTAGGATTACGAGTTCGATGTTTTTGTTATACACATTGGATTCGATAGATTATGTATCCCCTTTTGATTAGACTGTATTTATTTTATCCCACCGAGGATTGTATGGATGATGTATGTGTTGATATTTATTTGATATTTATGATAGTTGCTTGTTTGTTTTATTTAGCTTCCACTGTGTTTTATTATTGTATTTGTTTAGCCTTGCGTGTCTTTATTATCATTAGACACGAGGCGGGGACTGATCGCACCCTAATTCGGAAATCCTGGTTTGGGGTGTGACATGGACCCTATGATTTTTTTTTTATCAGAAATGTAAAGTTTCATTAGGATTTTGTTTTGGAAGTTGTTTAATTGTTTGTGTTTCAAATGTCGTTTAATTTGAAATTTTTGTTCATTTGTTTGATTAAATATAAAGAAACATTACAATAGAACAATGAGTCATATAAAGAAGTATACAACAGAACAATGCTAATGTTATCATACATTACAATACGTTTAATTAACTGAAAATAAACAATATTTTTACGAATACAATGAAAAATAGATAAATATCTCATCCATTGATAGACTCTCAACTTGCAAATGTATGAAACAGTGACTGTTAAATCTGATTGTTTCAATATTTTATTAGAAGTTGAAATTGATTAGTAAAAAAAATAAACTACCCCGTGCACCTCGAGCAGTTCTGTTATGTCTTTCCTGTGTATCTCGGCCGGCTTGGTGTCATCTTCTTCTATTATTTAGTACGTCCATCCACATCGAAATTCGGTTGTGCCGTCTTTTACCCAAAGAAACATTTTTATCCTCTGCAACAAGGATATGACCATCGCGTTCAGGCCATTCCGATTGATTTTCATACACATGCCATTTAGCCCTCCATGTGTTGATTAGTGTCTGGATATGGTAGTACTGACTTACAAAGATGTTAGGGTCGATGCCTCGGAGACGACACACGGACAGAAACATGGTATTCTGTCCAATTGAGGCTTCTGGCACATGCAAGTTACCGTGTGATCATCCCTGATTATCACTGTGTATTTGAAATTGGCCTTGGTAAACCGGCCAGAATTGTCAGGTATGAAAGCGTGAACTCTATCTTGTGTGGAGGTTATCTCGAACTCGTTGTAGTTGCCAAATCCCCAAGCGTCTTCATTTTATCGGACCTCTCGAACCGTTTGTTAATCAACAACAAAAAATTAAAAAATAATGAAGAAATCAGATTTTTTTAACGAAGTTCATAAAAACTTTGAAGAATAAACTACAAATAAAAATACCTGATGCACATGACACGAGAACTGCTGACCCTGACTGGCTTCAACTTCCACTTTGGCCCTTCTTTGTGCAAACTATGTGAGACATTTGTAAAATGTGTCTTTAATTATTGCTGCCACCGGTAACTTATGAGATGACCTGAAGACATTATTTAGCGACTCGGACCCGTTTGTAGTCATAATTCTCTAACGGTAACCACCGTCCAGTGCTTGGAATATCTTCCATGGTTTCGAGCACTCGTTCTCATCTTGATCCAAATATTTACCCACACTATCCAGCCAATTGAGAGCAATGTCACATATATTCTCCATTGCTTGCATTTTTTGCTCGTATCTCCTTATCTTTCTCTTCGCCACACATATCCTAAAAAATCGGATTGTCGCGTCACTGCAACCGTTTTTCTTCATATTCTCAGCTATGTGAGTAGCATAAAGACTGTGAACACATTGATCCTCATCTCATCGTTCAAACCCAGATCATCCTGTTTGAACACCATCTTGATACCCTTTCTCCTATCAGTGATGACACACATGAATCTGGAGCGAATTATATTGCGGCGCAATCATTGCATGAACCACGCACAATCTTCGAAACTCTTTGATTCTACCAGTGAAAAAGCCAACGGGAGGAGCTGGTTTTCTGCATCGTACCCGGTTACAATTAACAATTTGCCTGTGTTAAAACAATCAAATTAATTTCATAAGAGCCAAAATCAACTAAATTAGATAAATTTAAAACAATCAAATTAGTTACCTTTATACCGGTCTGATAGGAAACATGCATCAACGGTGATGACTGGTATGATATGTTGAAAAGCAACTATGCACGGTCTAAATGCCCAAGCCGCCCTATGGAAAATACTTGTATGATCCAGGTTTACTGGTGGGAAATGAGGTCACCTCAAATAATATTTCTGTCAATAAATAAAAAAAATAAGTTCAATTGTTGATTAACAATCAAATGACGTAAAAAAAGGAAGGAACAATATAGTACATGGGTTGCTTCTCATGATTGTCTCCAACAATGGAACTATAAGAGCGTATGACCCCTCCCAACTACCAAATTAACGGGCAATTGTCAACTCACGGTCACGGCACAGTTTGTTGTACGCCGGTATCTGAACGTTGTATATTTCAGCAACAGCGATCCTGACAACTTGAATACTCAAATTAACATTGTTCCTTATGTGAGCCGATATACACTCGGTTACCATACTAGCAGACAACTAATGCGTGATCTGTTCTTGTCGCATCCGCATGACATGAATGTTTTGTTGGGCACTTGGAGACGCCATTGTGTACTATAACCTGTGGCCTTTGCGAGTATGTACCAGCCACAGTAACTGACCTTGCACTTGAACCTAATTCTTTTTGTGTCACTGATCAGAGTCAAAATGATGATGAATTACGTAAGGTTTTGGCTTAGGTTTTGCATATTATCTCGCACTTATGTTTAATTAATTAGAGAAAAATGCTACTGTCACACTTCTTCATGTTTTATTGCAGAAAACAGGTTTTGTGACTATTTTGCATCAAATGGAGCAAGAATCTAGTCAATCGGATAAGCGATGCTCATCGACTAAGGCTCTGTTATGGCCCGTATTGCCTAATACGGATCTAGCCGGATACGGACCTGAAGATAGCGCAATACGCATTGAATCCTTCAACGACATGGTTTCAATACGGACGGTATCACCTAATACGGTCCGTAACCAAGGTACCCTTTGGGGAATAACTGCTGACAGCTGTATCCAGATCATGTTTTTTGGTCTCCACTCAACTCCAGACGTCCCTCCACTCCTATATAAGCACCATAGACAGAATAGTTTAGTATCTTTGTAATTTGGGTTAGATTTGATTAAGTGAGAAAGAGATGAGTGATTGTAACAATGCCGTTCCGCGGCTAAGTTCTTTTCTTAGGGGCTAGGCAGTAAACCTTGTTACTCATGATGTTTTGATATATATATTTTCTGTTGATTATGATTTCTTGTTGTTTAATTGAAATACTTTTGTGATTTATTATCCATTCATCTAAATTCGATGATCTAGTTTAATCCGTTAGGGTAGTGACAGTGCTTTAATAGTAAGAGAAACTATGTTACACGAGTTAGCCTCATTGGGAGTCATTAGATTTATGTGAAGAAAATCTTAGCGGGGAAACTATAAATTGAAACAACAAAACGCGAACCAAGTTCTATCATTTGCGTAAGATAATTCGCAGTGATCTATGTAGTAACTTGTGTATTTAGAGATCTGTCATTTGCGTAAGATAACTCGCAGTGTTCTATGTAGAATCTCGATGGAAGATCTGTCATTTGCATAAGATAACTCACAGTGACCTATGTGATGTCTTCCATAAAACAATAACAGGAAATCAGACCCGACAGAAATAGAATATCAAAGTGGATTGAGTGACACAAACCTTAGGATTCTCATATCTATCTTTATTTTAATTACTTTTAATTATTACCAAATTTACATTGATCACAACTTCAACTCTTAATTTTCAGATTTCGTCTAGCCTTTCGAAAGATTGTGATTTGATCACTCAAGACTCTGAACTAATATTCCATGTGGATCGACCTCGATTATACTACTCGATAGGATTGTGCGCTTACAGCCCGAACTGATAGCATTTTCGAGTTTATAAATTTTAAAAGAAAACATTGCTCTTTTTTGAGTGATCAGTCACTGTGTGTATTCCTTATCTCTTTGTTGCAAAGGAGAAACTTGGCAATTGCGCTCTTCATTTGCTCTTTTGAGTCATATGTTTGTCCCTCAGACAATTCATTCTCATACTTTGCCCTCCTTCCAAACAAACCCGAATTTGCTTCCATAAACCTTGATGTGTCATTGAAAGCCAAAATCGGGTGCTGAAACCCACGATCCATTATCCGAAACCCGTGATCGACCCTGAAAGTCTGCTCTCGTCCAAGATCAGGCCCGGTATCTTCCTCGTCACTATGATCGCTCATATAACATGACCCTAATTTTCCTCTGTCTCTAGTAAATCCGGATCCACTATTTCATCGGTTTCATCCTGATCATAAGATTGACCCCAATGAGCGATCCGACTAAATGAAGGCTAGTCAGACTGGGGTGGTGCCCGACATGAGAGCCGACTACTGGAGGGTCGGTCCTTCTGAACTGGGGCCTAACTACTAGACGGTTGGTCAATTTGAACAGGAGACAGACTAGAGCCGGATGAGTTATCCCAACTACAACTCTGGATTAACCTCATAACTGGGTTGAAACGCCGGGCTCTGGTAACCTCCACATATAGGTCAATTATCTTGTATGCACCCCCGGAAAAACTCATGGTTTGGTTGTACAGTATCTGCCAGAATCTCTCATTTTGAATTGGAAAGAGTTGGAACCAGGTTTGTGCCGAACTAGTAGGCATGCTAATTTTGGCATCAATTTTAAGGTCATACTGACCTTGATCCAACTCCAAATATATTTGATTTAAGTCTCACATAATCAGTACCCAGCAAAACCGGAATCACAGTAACAGGATCGATACTATAGTAAACCTCATTAAGACCTGTTAAAACATCCCCACCAGTATAGATGGATACCATAAAAGCCATTTTCAATCAAATACAGAAGAAACCTAAAATCAAAATTAACTAAATTAATTATTAATCTACTGAAAATAAAAATAAAAAATTGAAAAGAAGAGAGAAAAAACTTACAGATTAGAGATCTAATTCAGGAGAGAGAATGTGTAAGAGTGTGAAATGAAATTTCGCTGAAATTTCAGCTATAAAAGAATAGAATCCGTACCGGCATTCTGTGACACCGCTGAAATGAGTTTACGATTCTACGATTCCTCAGGTACCCGAGGGATACTCACGGGAGCATGTACTGGACCCCACATGCTAGTCACGTGGTAAGCAAACCGGTCTTCATAATAAATATATTCCAAGCAACTATAACATTTCCCGCCAAAACGAATAGATCCCATTCGACCTTTCTTTTCCCGCCAATCGGACAAGGAATAAACCCTAAATCCGATCCGTTCCTCTTTTCCTCTATCCGACTTTATCTCAGTCTCCCTCCCTCTCGCTCTCCCGCCTAAAGCAAGTGCGCGCCTTCCGGCCTTTTGATTTCGGCGAAAGAAAATGGAGATCAACGAAGAGGCCATGGCGGCTAACAAGAGAGCCTTTCTGGATTTCCTAGACCATGATGTAAGCTCGTTTTCTCCCGACTTTCAAAATCGATTTGATCGATCAGACCTACTGTTTTTTTTACATTTTTGATGACTTTTAGGTGGGGAAGCGGATGTATGAGAAGGCAATTGGAGCTGAATCCGAAAAGCGACGCCGCATCATTGTTGGCATGGATGACCTCCGTAACTTCAACCTTGACCTTGCCAGGAGGTAAGAAAATTTTCTTTCTTTCTTCCAAATACTTTCGGGATTGTATCATCTAGTGTTTTAGCACCAATGTCTTAGCAGATTTGGTATACGCAGAAAGCCCCATTCTTTTTTCTCGAGAAAAATATAAATGGTTGTATATTTAGTCCTTATCAATCATCGAGTCAAAGCTATATCTTGCACAAAGGTCAATAGGTTCCTTCTGGTACTGCTTAATTTTCACTGATTAAATTGCTTTTTAAAACCTTCAAATTTCATTAGTTTTAACTCAATTGCAAGGCCTTGTGTTCAAATTTTATTAATTTTAACTCAATTCCAAGGATTCTCCTTTTCTCTTAAACGTACCACCATGCATATTGTGCATGCTATTTTCTGGTGATGTTGCAGGATAATTCGCAACCCAGGGGAATACATCCAACCAATCTCAGATGCATTGACTGAAGTGACACGAAACAAACGGCCGAAACATCTGAGGGAAGGCCAGCGCCTCCTTGTGGGGTTTAGCGGGCCCTTCGGGTTCCACAAGGTTACGCCACGGGATCTCATGTCCTCTTTCATCGGCTCTATGGTCTGTGTTGAGGGAATCATCACTAAATGTAATTCCTAACTATTCAACCTTTAAGCTAGCAGAAGAAAATTATTTGTTATTCTTAACAAGTTTACCCCCCACTCTATCAATAAACAATATATTCAACAAACCGAGGGTAAGCCAAAATCAAACAAAAAGGCTTGAATGTTTATACAGTTGATGCAATTTGGTGAGTTGGGATGATATAATCATGGTAGTTGTATTTTTTTTTATTGACGTAATCTTCTTTATATTTTGTCACTGACAAAAACAGCATATTGTTGATTTGAAAAATTAGAAATGATTTTTTGGTTTCTTGCAAATATGGAAATACATTGGTTCTGATTTGCTAAAGGGAAAACCTTTTTGGTTTATTTCTGTAACACAAGTATGCTCATTTTGTGTTACTGACACAATCATCTTGCATATTCTACTCACATGGCATTCTATTAGCTAGGCATCCTTAAGTTCTGAGAGCTGAGCTTTAATTAACTTGTTTACAATGTATATTGCCTTTCTCATTGAATTGCTCAGGACTAAAAATTCTCAAAATTCTCTTTCTTATTGAATTGCTCAGGATTCTGTAGACCAATAATGACAAATTTTTCTGCATTCTATCTAAATATTGTGAAGGTTCTCTTGTAAGGCCTAAGGTAGTAAAGAGTGTGCACTACTGCCCCACCACACAGCAGCTCATGTCACGAGAGTACAGAGATATTACATCTACTGTGGGTTTACCCACTGGTTCAGTCTATCCAACAAGGGTAAATTTCATTTGAAACTTTACAGAATTTTCTATTAAATTCATATCCTTTTGACAAAAAAAGGCTGGCCATTAGCTCGTGGTTCTCAATTTATTGAAAATAAATAAGTCAAATTAAAGGATGACCAATATCTGTTGTTTCCAAAACTAACAATCTGAAGCGATAATGAGAATAGAGTACAGAATGCTAAGAGTGATATCATTTTATATAAATCAACCATTAGAGGCTATTGCCTACTTACCTCAAAAAAGAATGAAAGAAAGAATTGGCAATTAGCTTGCTGATATAGAGTGTCATATTATTCTATCTTTAAGCATGCCAATCACATTGATTTATCATTTTGGATAAATTTTGGACAGTTTTCACTGTTTTCTTTTCTATTCACATGAAGGTCCATTGATTCTCTACCTTGGAAATAGATTTTAACTGAATCAAAGCCATAGCAATAATATTTGGTCTTTGATAAAGCATCAAATTTGGAATTTCTCTTTGTTTGATATCATGTGGCATGAGTAATAGAAGATTGCATTTTCACTATGCTAATGGTTCCCAAATCTGTACTTTTTTTGAATGATTATATTTCTGATGAAAACTCAGTTACATTAAAGGAAAAAAAAACAATTATCCTAATGCAATTTGCAAAATGTCCCAGGACGATCATGGAAACTTGTTGGTGACTGAGTACGGGCTGTGTGAGTACAAGGACCACCAAACTGTATCGATGCAAGAGGTCCCAGAGAATTCGGCACCTGGTCAGCTCCCAAGAACAGTTGATGTAATTGTAGAGGATGATTTGGTCGACTCTTGCAAGCCAGGTGACCGTGTATCAATCGTGGGAATATACAAGGCGATAGCTGGAAAGAGCAAAGGCAGCATGAGTGGTGTTTTCAGGTCTCTTTTTATTCATGACTTGTGATATTGTATGAGAATTTATATAAGTTTTTTTACGGGTTGACTGAATAGTGCTTTAATTAGAGCACGTCGCACCTGTAATGCGAGAAGGGATCTCATGGAATTATAGAGGATGGTCAATGACGAACTAGAAATATCTTGTAAGGCACTTTGGCAATACAACTTTTTGGTCAACAGCCTTGGGGGTATACCTGGAGTTACCCCTTTCAGATTTATTCCATTCAGGAATACGAGCTGTAGAGATTGTTGGCTTAATGGGGTTTCAATGGGTTGGAGGGTGGGGGTGGGGGGAATTGTTAAGGTTGATACCATCATCAGTTCTCATGTGCTCCTAGTAGAGGGTATATGCTAAATTCTAAAGATTTGCACAGTTAAATCTGCAACAATCCTTTTGTTAATTACTTTGAATTGTGGGTTGTGCACACAGGACTGTTCTTATAGCAAACAATGTCTCCCTTATGAACAAAGAGGCAAATGCACCTTCTTACTCCTCCCAAGATGTGAACAAAATAAAAGAGCTGTCCAGGAGAACTGATGTGTATGACTTGCTTGCAAATTCACTTGCACCATCCATATATGGTCATTTGTGGATCAAGAAAGCGGTGATACTTCTAATGCTTGGTGGTGTTGAAAAGAACCTGAAGAATGGGACCCACTTGAGAGGGTATATGATCTTCTTTAATTATTTTGTTTTGACCAAAGGATTAGCTTTATTATATGGTGTATAGTTAGTAGCATATCAATTTTAACCCATTGGGAGCCCCCTTGATCCATGCATAAAATTCTGTTTAACACTAGTAAGGTCAGGAATAAGAAATACCACTGAAAGTGAGATCCAACGAGGAACCTTGCTAATATGGATCCACTGCTGGCCCCCATTTGCTCACTGCACCAGTAGTCAGTCTAAGAAATATCTACCAAAATGTTTTATGATATCATTTCTCAGACATAACTTCCTCAAAACTTGATGCACCTGCATCTCTCTCTCTCTCTCTGCAGTGATATAAACATGATGATGGTTGGTGACCCTTCAGTTGCAAAATCTCAGCTTTTACGGGCAGTGATGAATATAGCCCCATTAGCTATCTGTACAACTGGGCGTGGGTCCTCTGGTGTTGGTCTCACAGCTGCTGTAACTTCAGATCAAGAAACAGGTACTTTGGGTTGCAACTGTTTCTTTTGTTTAACCTCCCGCTAAAGGTCAATGCCGATCTCATTTTGTTCCCAGAAAACATAACCTGTTTTATATTGCAGGAGAAAGAAGGTTGGAGGCAGGTGCCATGGTGCTTGCTGATCGAGGTGTTGTGTGCATAGATGAGTTTGATAAGATGAACGATCAGGATCGTGTAGCCATACATGAGGTCATGGAGCAACAAACAGTCACCATTGCAAAGGCTGGAATCCATGCGTCTCTTAATGCCAGATGCAGTGTTGTTGCTGCAGCAAATCCTATTTATGGATCAGTGAGTCATTATTTTCCCTACGTAATATAATGTAGAATGTATTTTTATCCCCGACTTGTTTTACCCTTTCCACTATTGCATTTGTTACTTCTTTATGTAATGTGATTGTGATTACTACAAACTTATTAAGACAGCATCCAATTCAGGTTTCCACTTTCCTAATATGTTGCTTCTGAGAGATGCTAATTCTACCAAACTATACTCATAATTAAGAGTAAAGATACTGATAATATTGTACTTGATTGTCAAAAATATAATAATGAAACATGAAATTCATTGCGGAATGTACTCTATTTTTTAATTTTGACCTTATTCAATTCCTTACATTGGTTCACAAATGGCAGTATGACCGGTCGATTACTCCCACAAAAAACATTGGGCTCCCTGATTCATTGCTCTCCCGTTTCGATTTGCTATTCATTGTGCTGGATCAGATGGATCCTGAGATTGACCGTCAGATTGCTGAGCATGTTTCACGCATGCATAGATACTGTGCTGATGATGGAGGTAGTCATTCTTTTCTCTCTTCTTAAAACTCAATAATTATGTTTTATTTTCAATCTTTTGAAGATATGTCCTCGTCCTTTATTATTCGTTCTATCTTTCTACCTACTAGAGTTGCTACCTTGTAATGGCAACTCAAACTCCTCTGGAGGGGTTACAAAATTAATTTAAATAAAAAGAACGTACTTATAAGAATAAGGAACTTTTCTATGACTTGGTCATCATGTCTAACGTTTGGCAATCATGCATGGAACAGGAGCCTTAGGCCGTGAAAGAACTGGCAGGTACACAGAAGAAGAAGGGGAAGGAGAGGCAAATGCATCAATTTTTGTCAAGTACAATAGAGTGCTTCATGGACAGGAGAGGAAAAGAGGGAGGAAAACAAAGAATGAGAGATTGACTGTTAATTTCTTGAAGAAGTACATCCACTATGCCAAGAATATGAATCAGCCAACACTTAATGATGAGGTAGTTTTATCTTTGTATTTTTTTAGAACAAGCTTTTGAATGACTAGAGTTTCTGTATTTCTTATTGTGACTTGTGAATGTCCAATGTATAAATGAGGTCCCACTAAAGTTAAGTCACAAAGTGCTAACTGATAAATCAGCTTTTGCCAGCCATAGAATGAGAGCTTAGGTAGAAACTATCTTAGGGTATTTGTGATCGTTGATTTCCTTTCTTTCGCAGGCATGTGATCACATTTCAACTTCATACGCGGAGCTGAGGGATGCAAGTGCAAATTCAAAGGTAACAATATTGCAATTGTTGCATTGAAGTTGTTATAAATAGGTTGCCCTATAAGTAGGATGATTTCCCATAGATGATGCATTCAAATCCCGTTAGGCACAAAAGTAGGATCATTCTTCATTTACTAAATGCAAGGCTCCCTGTAGCCAGTTTTAAAAGCATACTAGTCCTTGACAATACTATAATGAGAAATCCTAAAGTAAAACAGGAAAGAAGATCATAAATAAGTATGCAATTAGAAAGGAAACAATGTAAGCAAGCAGGTTGAAAACAAAGTTTAGTTCAATATGCTTATGAATGTGTTACTGTTATGTTCTGGCACCATTGTGGTAAAGGTTTTGGCAAATCAGCATGGTTCAGCATTACTATCCTGGTTTCTAAGAGTATTTGTCATCAGCTGTTTTTGTTTAATGTTATTGTTAGAGTGGAGGCACACTACCAATCACAGCAAGAACCTTGGAGACAATAATTCGACTGTCAACTGCCCACGCCAAGATGAAGCTGAGAAAAGAGGTACATAACATAATAAGCTATAAATTTGAAAGTAATGCATGTTTAGTATACTTCTCTATGATTACATAATTGCGTCAACTTCTATGGAATGTATTCTATCAATTTTTATTTTATGGAATGTAGGTTCTGAAGTCTGATGTCGAAGCAGCGCTACAAATTCTTAACTTTGCAATATACCACAAAGAGTTGACAGAAATGGAGGAGAGGGAGGAACAGAGAGAAATGGAGATGAAACAAAAGGCAGATCAAGATGCCCATGCTGCTGGTGCTAACGATAATGCCAATGGTGGTCCAGGGTAAGCCCTTCATTTTTTTAGGATCAGGTCAGGTTCCAGGATAATTGGTTCTCTGGACAAGTTCTGATTGTTCTTGTAGTTGTCTGGGTTGGGTCTTGTCTGGTTGTTTGTCAACTGCTTTTGGGGCATGCTGGTCGCAGGTTGGCTTCAGGCCACCTGTCCGGTGATCAAGAGTTGATAATTATTCAAAACTAAATCACATAGTTTAAGGTAATGGATTATCCTAGCCAACCATGAATTGTGTTTGTGGTACCTGTAACTATTCTGCAATATTTCTTATAATCACTGTATGTTTGAATTAACTATTTCGACTAATCAATAAGTTTGTCTTCTGTTTTAAGGTCCGAGACCGAACCAATGGATGTGGATGCAAATAATGCGGAAGAAGCTGCTGATATTTCTCCTGATAGGTCAGTGCTCTATACAATGGCTTGATATAACAAAATAATTCCAGCCTTTCCTCCTTATTATAGACTAAGCATTCCATTTCTACTTGGTTTTTTGTACTTTTATTCAGAATTGACGTGTTCAAGACAATACTTGGGCACCACATAGTGACAAACAGGACGGATAGAATGACAATAGAAGAAATCGAGCAAGTAGTTAATAGGGAGGCGCCTTTCCGTTATACAAGGCGCCAAATCTCATCCATTCTAGAGGTACTGAAACTCTAAAAAAGAGAAAAATATTCAACGTGTCATCTCTCAACTTTGAGCTGAATAATCTAACAATCAAATTTATTTTGTCACAGGGTATGCAAAACGAGAATAGGATAATGATAATCAATGAGAATGTGCATTTTATGTAACTCATTGCTACTAGGCTTATCGGACTATTTATAATTCGAGTCTGCCAGATCTATATCCAATTTGTACAAGCTAATCCATGTTGGGACATTGCACTTTGCGTTGTAATTGTTTGCTAGACCTGGTCTTTAATTGTAGAACTAACAGAAAGACGAGAACTATGAGCATCTTATGTTTTGTGAGTTGACTGATTTTTAACATGAAATTTATATATCTTGCTTTCTATCCGTGCTCTTTTTATTGGGATAACATAACATGACGATATGCTAAAAAATTACTGGTCGTTACTGCCTTTTAACTTAAGATGCTTATCCCTTTCTGTCTCGTTGACTAAGGCAATGCAAACCGATGTAGTACAATTTAAAAAACATTTCAAATGGTCTATTAGTATAGCGTTGCTTGAGGACTAAGTTCTAATTTCATGATTCAGAATTCTAAAATCTCAAGGTGCTGTTAGAATTGATTTCCAAATATACAAAGTTTCACTTTGACAGCCACTGTCAAAGCTATCAAAAAAAAAAAAATATACAAAGTTTGACGTTTCTAAAAATCGCATTGTACAGTCTAGACTTGTTCACGTTCTAATTGCTTATACATTAGGGAAAAACGGTTTGGATTTAGTCTCAGTGAGGTCAACAAAACTTAGGTGTCTATTATAGATATGGAGGTCCGCTTTGAGATTTGTTCCAAAGTTAAAAAGAACGGTTTGGATTTAGTAATTCTACCCTCGGGTATCTGGGGGATCCGACCTCAGGTATCTAGGGGATCCGAATTCTTATACAGTATCCATATTGACATTTTCCAAAAAGAAACATGCAAGTAACAAACATCAGGTTTGGTGCTTCTTGTAGGTTCATATACTATGGAAGGATTCAAATTGGCTGCTTTTCTTAAAAAAGAAAGCAGAATCCCTTGCGCTAGTCGGGATTTTTTTTTTTTAAATTGTACCCAAGTGGAATGATCGGGAGATGTTCTGTTGGTCACGAATGATGTTATGAGTGCAACGGAGGTGAATCTACATCACGTCATGTTTAAATTACAACAGTGTCAAGGATAGCTGGGTAATTTAGATGTACATCTGCATGCTTTCTAAGTTGGATTTACGCATGATGCAAGATAAATACAGATGCAATCAACCATACATGCACATTCACCTTTTATGTGCTTTGTTATTCGGAGACCTACCTTTTAGCACTAATCCAGATGTAATTATTCCAGCATATTACATTCTTATTGAATTATTAATATTCATTTGACTGGATGATTATCCTTTTAAGGTTTCTTTACAATTTAATGGTAAAACATAAGAGAAGTTTTATTATATTTAAAATTAGTCTTACAATGAAACATATATTATATACTTTCTATTATATGGGTGGAATGGTCGAATTAATTAATCATTGATATTATCTGATAATATGCAGTGTATTGACAATTGAAGAATTAACTTATTTTTATTTGCGCATATTAATTTATCACGTAGCATTTATGTACCCAGCATAAAAGGGATTCTTCTCCCTTAGACCATTTATTTTAGCGAACACGACGAACTTATAAAATTGGTATTTAGAGATACTCAACTTAACTTACTCGAGTATTATTTTCCTTTGGAATGAAGCAACCTTTATTAAGCCTTACATTAATCTATCCGGAGAAAAGAAGAGAGAAACATTGAAAAAAAAAAAATTGTCTATGAAATTAAGCATTATATCTGAAGTGTAAAATAAGTTAATCCGTCTAAAAAAATGACTCGATCTTACTTTTTTATTATTATTTTACATCTTATTTAACAACTTAAATATTCATTTCTTACTCAACAATAAAAAATAATCTTACTCTAAACTTGAGCTGCCAACAAGATGTACAACGTGAAAAGTAAGATGAAATTACGAGAGAACAAAGTAAATCACCTCTCCAGATTAATTAACCTACTACACACTTACCAAAGAGATTCATATTTAATTTCTCTGTTTTCAGACATATTAAGTTAAATCATATCTTACAATATCAAATAAATTGTAAAAGAAAAGAAACAAATAGCTTAATCGTTATATTTAAACAGCAACCTAACATGGGATCCGATTTTGACGACGGCTTCTCCGCGTCGTATACGGTTCTTCAATGATACATCAGTTCACTGGCAGTTGGGACCCACAACTAAGCAGTTCATTAGTTGGAAATAGAATACTCGGGTCTGGCCTTGAATGAATCACTACATGATAGTTGATTTCTTTGTAAGCCTCAGTGAATCCGAACAAAATATACTTATGTTACTGATGTACTGTGGCGAATAAGGAGGAAATATAGAAAACAAAAAAAAATTGAAGTAAAAAATCAATGTGGAGGGAGAACGAAGTCGGACCCCGTAACGGAGAGAGATCTGTTGATCTTCGACTCCATCTCTCTCCCTCTCGCTTTAAAATCTGGAAAAGTATAAAGAGCGGAAGTGAGAAAATCAAGAGGAAAACAGAGAGAATCCTTTGGCCTTGAAGATGGGGTGCTCCTTCTCTGGGTTGAATGCGCTGTACGACGCCGTCAACGGCGGTGGCGACGTCTGGATCAACGATAACCGCTTTCGTATCATACGTCAGATTGGCGAAGGAGGATTCGCTTTTGTTTACCTCGTCAAGGATGTCAACGCCACCTCCTCTAACGGGCCCTCTAGCGGCGTCGCCGCCAAAATTAAGTCGAAGCACCCTTCCTGTGTCTCAGGTTCCGATTTAACTGTTTATAGGCACTTAATTTTAGTTTTATTTGGGCTCAATTTCTTTAATTTTTTTTCCTTTTTCGGATAGATGATGGCACCTACGCTGTGAAGAAGGTGCTGATACAGACTAGAGAGCAACTAGATCTGGTGAGAGATGAGATACGTGTTTCGTCTCTCTTCATACATGAGAATTTGCTTCCTCTACTTGATCATGCAATTATTGCTGTCAAGGTAATTTATCTCGGCAAATCTATTAATTCATCATATTTAGTAGTATGTAAGTAAACAAAATAGTCATGGAGCACAGTTTTTAACCAAAATATTGTTCTGTTGGTGCTTATTACTGAAGATCAGTGGGTTAGGTCGTGATTTTTTAAAAGTACAAGTATAATTTGATTTATAAATGTTGCGGTGCCCCCCTCTAATTAGCATATCCTGAATGTCAACAGTGCAGAGACTGTTAATTTGGTTTGGGTCTTTTAGCTGAATATTGGATTCCTTGTATCTTAGGAGAAGTATAGACCTGTTTGAGGTCCTTTGTTTTGAGTGGACCTGACAAGAGGCTGCATGGTGTCTAACACATATATAGAAAATATCTTGGGTAACAGAAATCATACAAAAACAATTAGTTAGGGTACATATCATGATGATTTAGGTTACATTGATCAAAATGTTGATTTGTTATCACTTGTTAGATAGTGTTTAAATGTAATGAGTGCTTATCCTGCATCTTTTGAGTCGTATGCTTGATATCGGTAGGGTCCACAGGGTAGCTGGAATCACGAGGCATACTTGCTGTTCCCGGTACACTTGGGTGGGACACTCTTTGACAATGCCATTTTTATGCAATCAAAGAAGGAATTCTACCCCACTCTTACTGTTCTTCAGATATTCCGCCAGGTTATTACTTTATGCAATTCTTCAGATGTTCCGACAATGCTTGAAGTAGGAACAGTGTATAGATTTTTTATATTTACTCTAGATAGAGCTAGTTCCGAGCACAGCTTGGATTAGAGTTATTCTAGTGTGAGGTTTTGTGAAGGAGGAACAAACTAATTCACAAGGATACACAATGAAATATGTGTTCTTTAGTAGGAACAAAACTACTTCCAGTCTCATCCCTACCAAAATGCTCTCAGTTCAAGAATAAAAAGAATTAAAAGAATTAAAAAAAATTAAGAAAAAGAAAAGAAAGAAGACAATTGAAAGGGCCTAGCTGACAGCAGTTTTTGGCTCCCTACTTTTGTTTCCTACCTCTTACTAGAACACTGGAATTCAACTATACTGAATTGTCTTTACTAAACTTGCCATTCATGTAGGAAGTTTTTTTGTTAGCTTCTTATGTATGTTTCCTTTAACAGGTTTGTGAAGGGTTAAAGCACATGCACAGCCATGATCCACCATATGCACACAATGATGTGAAACCTGGTAATGTTCTCTTAACACATAGGAAGGGGCAGCCCCTTCTTGCCATCTTAATGGATTTTGGGAGTGCCCGACTAGCAAGAAGGGATATCCGCTCACGATCAGACGCTCTACAACTGCAGGTACAGCCCACATCCAGTAAACACTCTGGTATATTGACTTTTGAGTTTCAGATACATACCTTGAATAATTTAACTGATGTCTCAAAGTAAATACTCTGGTATAGTACTTTATGCTCAGTAATTTTGCCATATGGTTCCAAGTTAGGGAAAACTGGCAAGTATCTTTTACTCTTAATGCGTTGATTGTTTTAATATATATCTTTCTAATGTAGGAATGGGCCACCGAGCATTGCTCTGCACCTTACAGAGCTCCAGAGCTGTGGGATTGCCCTAGTCATGCTGATATAGATGAAAGGACAGACGTGTGGTCTCTTGGGTGTACCTTGTATGCCATCATGTGAGTTCTCTCTTTGCACTTAATCTTTTAGCAGTTCTGTTAGTCATCTTCTTTGTCTGATCATGAATTCATAGTTATAAACATTTTTTCTCATGTCACAATTTTCATTTTTATTCCCAAATACCAATGATTTCTTTACAAGTGTGCACTCATAAAGCTAGCCGATGTGAACTTCAGATAAAAGTAAACCTGACTGGTATAATGTTGAGATACTGTACTGTAACATTGTTTAGGCAATATTTCAAGTCGTAGTTTGGTGGTATTGCTAGCCGGATATAATCTAAATCGAAGTTGCATATTTTCAATTCTGATTCTTTAATGGGTGCAGGTATAATGTTTCTCCTTTTGAGTATGCACTAGGTGAATCAGGAGGAAGCTTACAGTTAGCAGTTGTAAATGCTCAGATAAAATGGCCACCAGGGCCAGACCCACCTTATCCAGAGGCACTTCATCAATTTGTGGTATGGATGCTCCAGCCTCAGCCTACTGTTCGGCCTCACATTGATGATGTCATTATTCACGTAGACAAGCTCTTGTCAAAATATTCTTCTTGAGTTTTAGTAGTCTCAGTTTATTTATTTGTTGGATTGCATTTTTACACCTGTGCCATTCTAACTACATTTTTACTCCTGTACTATTGAAATCTTTATCGTTGTATACAAATAATAGTTTGTAAAATAGTTGTCTTATAGTTCAAAGTCATTGCGGCACTTTTGTAGGCTTAGTTTTTCATTTCATAGCTTATTTTAAGCGTTGGTATTTTTTATATTATTTAACGCAAGGCGGGTTACATGTGACTGCAAGTTCTGTTGAAAGATTACCAGTTGTGTATTAGTTTTTTAATCATGTCAACCTGGTTGCTTTTGTGCCTCATTTTATTGATTTAAGTGGGCACCAAAAGCCATTTTAGTCTTTTACCAGAACGTGTAGTATAATGCATAGGTAAGGCCGTCTCTGATAAATATCGTTTTTGAATAAATTTAATATCAATTTTAACGTGCAAATGATGAGGATTATCCATTACTTGGTCAGCACTCAGCAGAGATCATCAAATAATGACAATGTGAAAAGGTAAAAGAAAAAAATAATCATTTAATCAAGTTATTGTCTTATCAATTATCATGAGAAATGGCAAACTCGGTCATACAAAATTTGCCGTTATCTACCTACAAGAATCAAGTGCATTCTTAACCTAATCACATAATGGCTCCCCGATTACACCTATTCACTCCGAAATTGCATAATTTTATTGCCGATAAACCCAAAAGATGGCTCCATAGCAACCCTACACTGCAAACTGATTATATTTCCTCGAACTCCACATACCAGTGTTGATGAATAAATAGGGCACAATCTTCTATTAACACAACATGAAAACAGAGCAAGAGGGGAAGGGGAGGATTAGTCTTCATGACTATCTTCATCTTCAGAATCTACAAACAGAGTTATATTGTAAAAAATATGAGAAAAAACAACAATGGGCCTCAAGTACCAGGTTAGTTGGATTGCCAAATTCAGAAAAAGGAAGAACAAGGTTAGGCTTGCCATGGGGTCAGGTTGAGAATGGTAGCAGTGGCGGACCCACATTAGTGCATATTATTTCCATATGGAAAAATATGAACAGAATGAAAAGAGAAGGTTTGTATCAACAGTAGAATAAGTTTGAAAATGCTATACAACAATCTGCATGGTAGAGACACAGGGTGTACATACCAGATCTGACATCATCGCTGACGGTGCCTCTTGATTTGATTTGTTTGACTACCATGCGAAACATCAAGACCCACCAATATATGTGAAGCACCAGTAAGGAAAACAGGAGTGTGTTGAACACATAGTAGTATATTGGTCCCTCAAATTCATGCTTCTTCTTGTCCAATGTAAGCACAACCTCATAACTGAAAAGATTAGCAATAAACAAATAATCACACAAGCTCTCATTATTTGCTATTTCACTCCAATGCCTGAAACAGACTCAAAATACTGTATATATAATTCAATACACTATTTTCATGAAGAGGAGGGATCTAGTTACAACAATTTTGAGTTACAACAAAGTTACCACAACCATTTTGTACATTTTCAAAGTCCAAATCGTCGATCCAAACCGTTCACCATGATCTCCACAATAAAATGTGCTTGCAGATCAAATTTTACATTTTTTTGAATTTTTTTACTATTTATTAAGTATTTTACAAAAACTAGTCAAATTCAGACCATTGAATTTTGTACCCATCTTAATAAATAGTAAAAAAATTCAAAAAAAATGTAAAATGTGATATGGAAGCACATTTTATTGTGGAGATCATGTTGAACGGTTTGGATCGACGATTTGGACTTTGAAAATGTAGAAAATGGTTGTGGTAACTTTGTTGTAACTCAAAATTGTGGTTACTTTGAATGCATTTTACATATAGATCGGTTGGTTGAAAGTGGTATGTCATAATGTACTTCTATTTTGCCTGCACCAATAGAATATAGAATATAATTATGTACAGTTTTTCTCAAATCAGATAGAAGTAAATCAGAGTTCAGTATATCTTTTGATTTGGAAAATGACAGCTACTGCAATTAATTTCCAGACCTATGATAATGTATCAGAAACATCATCCAAGAAATTAACCAGAAGTTTTGTAATTGGTTAACCATACCTGGTACTTCTTAGAATCCAGAATGGATAATAGATGAGGCGAAGTAGCACCCAAGAGATGACAAAAAGTTGAAAGGCAACAGAAGCAATTGCCTCAAAACCACTGTACTTTGACATCTTCCCTATCTCTAAGAACACATCACTCGCATCATGAACAGCAAGCACGATCGCACCAACACGAGCAAATCTGTCAGAGGATTGTAATTTATTAAGAACTTAATTGCAATTTTTAGGAAATTCCCAAATGAGCTATGACTAAGAGAAAAAGGAATGATAAGATGAGTAAAGACAACTATTTAAGACAGCAGTCAAGTTTAATTGAAACCAATGAAGCCAAACCTAAAGATGTAAGAGAGAACAATAAGAACAGCTGTTGCCACGTGGTGTGACATTGACACCCCAAAGTCTGACCTCCTTGTTTCCCAAAACATGAGGGCGAAAATGGAGTATGTGTAAAATCCAGCCGCATACATGTAGACAGCTTTCAGTTTAAATCTAAACAGAAACAAAGCAAATTTTCAGGGGATCAGAAAGGTTACTATACCATATTTCAGTAACACACTGGTAGTGATCATAGCCTAATCACAGTATCACAACTCCACATCTTCTTCTATAGAGGTGATGGCAGTTGTGTGTCATACTTGCACGTGCACTGTTCGATAAAGACTGCTAAGACGAGAAAAGAAAAATCCCCCCAAAAGATCAAGGTATGATCTGGACCTTTCGATCCTGATCGGCGGCCCATGTAACTATCGCAGTGAGCGTGTCATCACTTTTTATGGCAGCAGATGTGGAATCATGGTACCAGCATACCAAATATACAACCAGTAATTACCAGAAATGCCAGCTTGCATTTTGTAATTGGATATTTTATTTTTTTTATTCTCTTGTTGTTGCGAACATATATCATGCATTACACAATTCATATTTCACTGACAAGCATAAGAATCTGAATTAAAATTCAATCATATGGGAAGAAAAATAGAGTTGATGTATCGTACTTCATCTTTTGATCAGGCCAGACCTGATCACCAGGCCCCACCCAGTAATACTTGGTGCTTCTGAACCATGGTTCGTTGTAAGTGACACTTAAAGATAAAATTTCGCTAGAGAGAAAATAAATGCACTTCCAGGCTGACTCTTTGAATTTATTTATCTTTTTTCTCCTATCATCCACATCCATATCCAGCTTTTCATATCCCTTTCCTAGCATAAGCCTCCGTGCTACATTCTATTAACACGTCAATAAAATTAGTGTGGATGATCATTCATCTTAACCAGAAAAACCTTTTGATGCTTTACAGACAATTGACTAATACTGTTCAAATTTAGTCAAGTCATGCTATTATAAATGTAGAAAGCCAAAGGCTTCTAGAAATAAGGACACACACTGTTTCTACCAAGTAAACTTCTTTATGAGGTGATTGAAAATTTGAATTTAAATTATTTTGGAGATGAACTTACCTACCAACAGAAGACAACTTGCTGCGATTATAAAAAAAAAATCGAAAAATTTCTCAAGATAAATATTGCAAATACCTTGAACTACTGATAATTTGTGGTGGCAATAAATTGTCGCTGTAATTTTGCAAATTGAGTAATCACAAATTAAGATTATTTGAGAAGTCAGCAAAAACACAAAAATATAAGGTAGTGAATGCACACGGTACATAACGACATGACCAATAACCATTTGACAATCTAAGAAAAAGTAAACTGTTTCTTCAAAGTCAACCTCTTAATATATTATTTTTTATAAAAAAGGAACTCCGTTTCAAAGAGAATATCAGATTGACATAGAAGCCAACAACCAAAGTTAGATGAGTACAATTAAGTAGCAAAATCTGGGATCGTTAATTATCCAATAGCTAGCTATATTGCCTCTTTTACATTTAAAAAGCATTTACACATCAATGAAACATTTTAAGGTTTCACTGGAAGAAACAAAAAGTCCAATTGAAGTAGCAGCTCAACAAGCATTCCGGGGTTAATATTATGCAAATTGCGGATCTGTACAGAACCAGCTATTCAAGCTCTAACACTTTAAATCAATTAAGTTGGATAAGCCATTTTAGATAAATCAGAACATACCTCAAAAACAAATCTATCGAGAAGGAATCGAATTGTAGGGAAGAAAATAACAAAAACCGGAAGCGCCAAGAAATCTTCATAAGCGGGATAGGATTCTCTTTCCCAATCTATACTAGATATTAGCCGCCTCACCTCCATGTTTTATCTGGATCGATCTCAACAAGTCGGAGAGAGAGAGAGAGAGAGAGAGAGAGAGGGAGAGAGGGAGAGAGAGAGGGAGGGAAGGGGAGGGATTGACAAAATGGAAGAACGAGAAATAAGAGAATCGCAGATCCAAAGAAGGGTGATAATAAACGAAGAGGAGAAAAAATAGGAACGAAGGAAGCTGGGCAGAAGTCCCGCAGCTTCTCTCCCTCTTCCTCCCTCTATCGGAGACCATCTGATGGAGCACAAGCCGTGTGGATGCTCTCGGAGCACCACCTTAACACATGCATCCTGAAATGTCTCGCTGTACATCCAATTTGTTATTTTTTTTCTCTTCTTAAAGAAAGACTATAAATCCCATATTATTATCAACTAAGGACCTCTTCGGCGCACCAAGGGAAACGGGAATGGACCTGAGAACAAATTTTTGAACTGACTTTTACTATGCTTGATCAGAGTCAAAATAATGATGATTTACGTAAAATTTTGGCTTAGATTTTGCATATTTTCTCACACTTATGTTTAATTTATTAGAGAAAAGGCTACTGTCACCTTTCTTTATGTTTTATTGGAGAAAACAGGTTTTGGGACTATTTTACACCAAATGGAGCAAGAATCGGGTCAATCGGATCAGCGACGCTTATCGACGAAGTCGCTGTTACGATCCGTATTGCCTAATACGGACCAAGCCTAATATAGACCAGGAGATAGTGTGATACGCATTAAAACTCTCAGCGACAAGGTCTCAATACGGACTGTATCACCTGATACGGATCGTAACCAAAGGCGCCTCTTGGAAATTAACTGCCGACAGCTGTATCCAGATCAGTTCCTTAGCCCCTACTCAACCACCAGACGTCCCTTCACTCCTATATAAGGCCCCTGGGCAGAAGAAGAAGTTATTTTTGTAATTAGGGTTAGATTTGATTAAAGAGAGAAGAGATGAGTGATTGTAACCATGCCGTTCCATGGCTAAGTTCCTTTCTTAGGGGCTAGGCAGTAAACCTTGTTACTCTTAATGTTTTGATATATATATTTTCTGTTGATTATGGTTTATTGTTGTTTAATCGAAATGCTTTTGTAATTTATTATCTCTTCATCTAACTTCGATGATCTAGTTTAATCCGTTAGGGTAGTGACAGTACTTTAATGGTAAGAGAAACTATTTGTACGAATTAGCCTCGTTGAGATCTATTAGGTTTATGTGAAGAAAATCTTAGCGGGGAAATCATAAACCAGAACAACAAAACGCGAACCAAGTTCCATCATTTACGTAAGGAAACTCGCAGTGATCTGTGTAGTAACTTGTGTATTTAAGATATCAGTCATTTGCGTAAGAAAAATCACAGTGTCCTATGTAGAATCTCGATGAAAGATCTGTCATTCTTGCGTAAAATAACTCACAGTGACCTATGTGGTGTCTTTCATAAAATAACAACAGGAAATCAGACCCGACAGGAATATATTATCAAAGTGGATTGAGTAACAATGGTGTGCCGAAACCTTAGAAATTCTCATCTCTATTTTTATTTTAAATACTTTTAATTGCTTCCTAATTTACATTGATCATAACAACAACTCTCAATTTTCATATTTCGTTTAGCCTTTCGAAAGATTGTGATTCGATCGCTCAAAACTCTGAACCAATATTTCCTGTGGATCGACCTCGAATATGTTACTCAATAGGATTGTGCGCTTGCAGTTCGAACCGATAGCATTTCCGAGTTTATAAATATTAAAAGAAACATCGCTCTCTTTTGAGTGATCAGTGCTTGTGAAAAAAAAAAGACCTAAAGTTGTAACCCTTTTTCTAAAAGCTTTACATCCAATTGTTAATTTGCACCATCATATTGTTGATAGACAACTAAACGTATATTTTGTGCAAATATACAATTGTTGCAATCAATCAATTAGCAAGTTAATTGAATAATATAATGTTTAGTTGCACAAATAACAAATTAATAACTACGGAAAGCACTTGTCAATAAAACAAAAACCCAGATTTTTGGCCCACTCATACCTTCGAAATTATAGTTGCATCTAAGGATAGTAACAACTAATATGATAGTTACTTATTTTTCATATGCTTTTTATAAAGCTAAAAAAAACTTTAAAATTACACATTTGAGAAAAATAATTAATTTACAAATTACTTGATTCTAATATTCTTTTATCAATGTGGTCTTGGTAGGTCCAATGTTGATTAAATGAGAATGAAATCATTCAGCTATAATAATTTGATCGGTTTTATGAGGCACAATGAATTGAGTATTAAAAAATTTATTTTGAGAGCATTCAGTATAAACATTTTGATTAAAATGTTATATAGAATTAAATCAACATTAACTACCACAGGTAACAATAAATACAAGTCATTATTACTACAATTGTAGTTCATAAATAGTGAAATTGAAATACATTTTTTTGTATATAATATTCTTTTTACAAGACTCACTACTTGCCAATTCTGTGATCAACTTGAGACCATAGACCATTTATTTGTTAGATGCCAATTTGCCAAGCAAATTTGGTTCTGGATGGGAGCATGCCAGAGTCTCAGTCCTTCTTGGAATAAGCTTTCTGACATTCTTCATTTTGCAAATCAATTACCAGCTAAAACTAAAATTGGTTTTTTATTAGTTGTTAGCGCAGTCTGTTAGACTATATGGAAGCACAGAAATGATCTATGCTTTAACACTAGTACAATTAAATCTCCAAGACAAATCATATTTCTAATTCTCTCTTTGATTCAATATTGGACAGGTCATGTGAAGCCAAGGATTCAAGCTAAGACAGCTTTATGGCTCCCTGTGGATACTAATGCGTCCCCATCAACAGCTGGCACCTGGCTGATGAAGATCAGATGATGGATGATGATGGTCAGCTGGTGCTCTACGAAAGGGACAATACTTTGGCAGATGTCTAACAACTTGATAATTCTGTTCTTATTTTTCACAACATTAGTAGTACTTTCCTTAGCCCCTGTGTGTGGCTTAGTATCAGTCCTGATGTGTCTTATATGGCTTTTGGAACTTTATTACTCAGGCAGGGTATCATTTTGGATGTGAGATATACCTGAAAAATGATATTCTGTAACTTAAAGTTTCAGTAATGAAACGGACTTAGACCTTTTATTAAAAAAAATATATATAATATTCTTTTAATGTTGACATTTATTAAAAGCTGAGTATCTGTTAAATAAAGTAATACTCGAAATTTGCCGAAATTTTTATTAATATTAAAAAAACCTATCAAATTTTAGATTATACACACATTTTCAAGAAAATTAGGAATATAACCAATCCGCCAAATTATTTGGCGGATATGGAATTTCTATTTATGTCAATGTTTTACATAGCGTTTATAGCGTCATAACGGAAATGCTACAAAAAAAGCTATAGCGGAAGCTATAATACATAGCGTTTTTTTTTACAAAAATTATATTATATATTTGTACTAAATATCAACATTATATAAAGTCTCATAGAACAATAAATAACACCAAATTAATTAAGAAATTATAATATTCATATTGAACCAGTACAAAGTCCAAATTGCGGTTCAAAATATCCATATTAATATCATAAACTATCGATCTTTTTCTATTCAAAATATCTTAAGCATCATGATTATGTAGCAACAAGCTTTCAATTAATTTCAGTTTGGGCTTTTATTTAACTTTTTTGGGTCTTTATTTAAAGCCCATATAAATTGCCTAAAAAAGCTCATTATGCATAGCGCGCGTTATTTGCGCTACACGCTATGTGCTATAGCGGACCGCTATTACCGCTATGGCGGCTGTAGCTCAATTAGCGCATTTTGATGTCATAGCTTAGCATTTAGGGTCCAAAAATACTATAGCGGCGCTATAGCGCTATTTATGCTGAATAATTCAGTGGAAATAGGATTTCCTCATTTTTTATTTTAATTAAATAGAAGATGTTATGATTTTTCTTATTTTTTTATTGAAATATTAGAAATATTTTTATATTTCTTGAAAAATAGATTGAGTACTATAGAATTGAATTTACTACAAAGACTGCAACAAATAATCTGGATCAATATTTTTCAGGGCGGATTTTTTGCAGCTGGAAAAAAAATTAAAATATTTCTTGGTATGTTACCGGAAAAAAAATATATTTTGAATCTGAATTATTAATTCCGGTTCAAAAGTCACTTCTAGGTAAATAAAGAAATTATCGTGGTTCTTCTAGTACATTCAAATTATAAGGTACTACATCTATTTCTCTATTTCTCTATTTTATATTTTTAATATTTTTCTTAAATAATTTCTAGAGAAATAGATGGAGTGTCTTAAAATTTGAATGTACTAGAAGGACCACGATAATTTCTTTATTTATCCAGAAGTGACTTTTGAACCGGGATCAATCACTCAGATTGAAAATACTTTTTTTCCTGTAATATACAAAGAAATATTTTAATTTTTCTTACAACTGCAAAAAATCTGCCCTGAAAAATATTGATCCAGATTATTTGTTACAATCTGTGTAGTAAACTTAATTATATAGTACTCAATCTATTTTTCAAGAAATAATTATTTGACGGATTGGTTATTTTTTCAAATTCACCGAAAATGTGTGTATAATCCAAAATTTAATAGGTTTTTTTGGATATTAGTAAAAATTTCGGCGAAATTTGTCATCCAAGATGGTGCACCGCAAGCAGGTAAAAATATTTCCAGAGATCGATGGGAATAATTTTGCACTTGGATCGTCTCCATTTCAGCGCCTGAAACTTGGTTACATCGGCCACCTCACGTTCGCCCTGAATTCATATCCCGACGGTACCGTAATAGGGAATCTTTTACAATTACTTGATCTGGACCGTTCTGTTTAACTTGGCACGAGTCTCAAAGCCCAATAATACTGCCCCTCAGTCAGCCCTTCCCAAACTGGCTGAGAGTTAATCTCAACCGTAAATAGCTAATTATAAAAGGGAATCTTTTACGGTACCGTCGAGGATATGGACTCCGTTGGCCCTTGTTCTGATTAATATATGTCAAGCTAAAACAAGTACAATACAAGACTCTCTAGTCAAGACTAAATCAGGGCCAGGTGGCCGATATTGCAGTGAAGTAATCTAATTTTTGGATTTTGAATCGAGACTATCCGATTCGAATCCGTGAAAATCTAACTCCGAAGTGAGCGCACACATTCCAATGACGAATTCAAATTCCGAGACAATTTCGAACAACGAATTCGAATCGGACGATCTCAATCCAAAACTCAAAGATTGAGTTACTTTAGGAGATCTGGACCCGTTTGTACCGGGCCCGTGTTATTTTTTTGTAAGGACCGTACTCCGTATTAATGATATTCGTGAAGTAACGTGCTGTGACTAATAAGTTCTGATTAAATTACAGACGTGATCAAATTAAATTTTTTATATCTTATTTTGTTGTATCGCAATTAAAATAATAAGATATAATCACAACATACAAATGACTACGTCTTTATTAAATTGTGTCGCGACTTGACATGCTAAAATTAACGAAGTTTGGTCACGCTAGTTATATGCTTGATCACGGTGAAATATTAATATACTTAATGTAATCTTTATCTCTTCAATTAATTTTGTACCAACCAACTATAGTTTAAAACCGTACAAATTTAGTTGGAATTGATTGTACATATGTATTTTGGGTTTTATATTAGTAATTTACACTTTGTTTAAATGGAGAGTAGAGGAAGCAAAGAGAGGTGAAAAATAGAAGAGAATGGAATGGAATAGAAAGGAAGATTAATATATTTAATCTCTTAATGTTTGGATAATTAATGAGGAAAAGTAAATTTAATTTTTCTTTTCGTCTTATTTCTTATTTGGTTAATTAAAATTTTAGAAGGTTAATGAAAAATTTGATGGCTGTTGTAGGGTTGTGACAAAGAAACTTAGATGAGAATTATATAGGTAAGATATATGACATTTGTGTCATTTTTTCTGAAATATTTACAACAAAATTTATTTCCATCTGTTACACTCCAAATTGGAAGGAAAATCGATTCTATTGATTATAATCATCCGTTTCACCTCCTGTACCCTTTACCTCCTCCTGTACCATTTACCTCCGACATAATTTTGTCAACCAAACACGATTCGAGAGAATTTTTTTTTTTTTTTTTCCATTTCCTCCCTTCCTATACTCTCCATCCAAACAAGGTGTTAGTATATATGTGTGAAATAAATAAGTTTCAGTCTATTTATAAAAAGTAATAAAATTATTATCATATTATAATTATTAGTTATTCGATTTTCTTCATGAGTAGAGTAAGATACGGTAAAATCAATGTTTAACGGGTAAAAATAGAGTATCAGAACTAGTAACGTTAATTCTTAATATATATATATATGAGGAGGGATCAAGTTACAACAAATTTGAGTTACAACAAAGTTACAACAACTATTTTTTTCATTTTCAAAGTCCAAATCGTCGATCCAAACCGTTCAACATGATCATCTAAATAAAATATACTTGCAGATCAAATTTTATATTTTTTTGAATTCTTTTGCTATTTATTAAGATGGGTACAAAATTCAATGATCTAAGTATGGCTATTTTTTGTAAAATACTTAATAAATAGTAAAAAAATTCAAAAAAATATAAAATTTGATCTGCAAGTACATTTTATTTAGATGATCATGTTGAACGGTTGGATCGACGATTTGGACTTTGAAAATGAAAAAAATGAATGTTGTAACTTTGTTGTAACTCAAATTTGTTGTAAGTAGATCCCTCCTCTATATATATATATATATATATATATATAGAGAGAGAGAGAGAGAGAGAGAATGGCTAATATACAAACGTTTGTTCCTGGGCTCAGGAACAAACGATTTGGTTCTCTGATTTTTAAAGTTCAAACAGTCGATCCAAACCATTAGATATTCAATCTATATTAAAATGTGCTTGGAGACCAAATTTTACATTTTTTGGAATTTTTTTACTATTTATTAAGCTGGTTTGAAAACTGCTGTTTTTATTAAATTTCTGCAGCATTGAAAAACAGCGGTTTTCAAACCAGCTTAATAAATAGTAAAAAAATTCCAAAAAATGTAAAATTTGGTCTCCAAGTAGATTTTAATATAGATTGAACATCTAACGGTTTAGATTTGTTGTTTGGACTTTGAAAATCGGAGAACCAAATCGTTTGTTCCTGAGCCCAGGAACAAACGTTTGTATATTAGCCATTCTCTATATATATATATATAATGGCTAAGGTTAAAGTGGTAGTTTCAAGCTCGTGGAACTACCAATTTGGTGTTTTACATTTTCAAAGTTCAAACAGTCGATTCAAACCGTTCAACATTATCTCGATATTAAAATATGCTTGGATATCAAATTTTACATTTTTTTATTTTTTATTTTTTATTAAGTATTTTACAAAACTGTTGTTTTTCAGTGGTCTAGAATTGACTGAAATAATAGTTTTGTAAAAGACTTAATGAATAGTAAAAAAATTTTAAAAAATGTAAAATTTGATCTCCAAGCACATTTTAATATAGAAATCATGTGGAACGGTTTGGATCGATTATTTAGACTTTGAAAATGTAAAAACTGAATTGGTAGTTCTACCGGCTTTGATTTAGCTGCTATATATATATATATATATATATATGAGGGCTCAAATGCTTCATGCCCCAATCGTACGCCAACATCTTTATCTTCAATTTGAAAGTTCAAACAGACGATTCGAACCATTCAACATGATATCCACTTTAAAATATGATTGGAGACCAAATTTTATATTTTTTGAAACTTTTTTACTATTTTTTAAGATAGGTACAAAATCACTATTTTTCAAGAAATTGTGAACTATCTAAAAACAATAATTTTGTACCTATCTTTAAAATAGTAAAAAAGTTCCAAAAAATATAAAATTTGGTCTCCAATATTTTATCATGGATATCATGTTGAACGGTTTGGATTGTCTGTTTGAACTTTGAAATTGAAGATAAAGATGGTTCGGGTACGATTCGGGCATGAAGCAATGAGGCATTTGAGTCCTCCTCTCTATATATATATAGAGGTTGGCTAATATCAAAACGTTTGTTCCTAAGCCGTGGAACAAACGCTTTGATTTTTTTTATAAAGTCCAAATAGTCGATCCAAACCGTTCAACATTCAATCTATATTAAAATGTACTTGAAGACCAAATTTTACATTTTTGGATTTTTTTACTATTTATTAAGCCAGTTTGAAAATCGTTGTTTTCAATGATCCAGAAATTTTTCACTGTTTATTAAAATCAGCAATTTTAAAACTGTCTTAATAAATAGTATAATAATTCCAAAAAAGTAAAATTTGGTCCCCAAACAAATTTTAATATAGAGATCACATCTAACTGTTTGGATCGACCGTTTGGACATTGAAATCGAAAAACCAATTGGTTGCACCACAGCTCTAGAACAAACATTTTGATATTAGCTAACCTATATATATATATATATATATATATATATATATATATATATATATATAGAGTGGCTAAGGTCAAAGTGGTATGACCAAGGCCTTGGTGCTACCAATTAGTTTTTGCAATTTTAAAGTTCAAATAGTCGATTCAAACCGTTAGATGTTCAATCTATATTAAAATATGCTTGGAGACCAAATTTTACATTTTTTTGAATTTTTTTACTATTTTTTAAGCCACTTTGAAAATGACAGATCCTGGTGAACAGTAAAAACAGTTCAACCAAATTCTGGACCATGTGATCAGCAATTTTCAAAGTGGCTTAAAAAATAGTAAAAAAATTCCAAAAAATGTAAAATTTGGTCTCCAAGCAGATTTTAATATAGAGATCACATCTAACGGTTTAGATCGACCGTTTGGACTTTGAAAATCCAAAAACGACTTGGTAGCACCAAAGGCCTTGGTCATACCACTTTGATCTTAGCCACTCTCTCTCTCTCTATATATATATATATATATAGGGTCCGGCTAATTTGCTGCCGGGGGCATTTTGGCCATTCTGGTGTTCAAACAACAAATTTTTTTATATAGATGTTCAATCTATATTAAAATCTACTTGGAGACCAAATTTTACATTTTTTGGAATTTTTTTACTATTTATTAGGCCACTTTGAAAATTGCTGATCCGGGTGAACAGTAAAAACAGTGCAACAAAATTCTGGACCATGTGATCTGAAATTTTCAAAGTGGCTTAATAAATAGTAAAAAAATTCCAAAAAATGTAAAATTTGGTCTCCAAGTAGATTTTAATATTTAGAACACGTTGAACGGTTCGGATCGGCTGTTTGAACACCAGAATGGCCGAAATGCCCCCGGCAGCAGCTGGCCAGAATGCTGCCGGCAGCAAATTAGCCGGACCATATATATATATATATAGGATTTTGCTAATATGCTACGCGTATATAAGGGCCCTCCGTGCTACGGCTCACTTTTTGAGTTTTCAAAATTATAACGATCGATCCGAACCGTTCAACATGATCTCCATATGAATATGTACTTGCAAACCAAATTTTACATTTTTTAGGATTTTTTTACTATTTATTAAGCCACTTTGAAAAAACAGTAATTTGTACACAACAGTAAACTTTTCTGGACCATTGGATCAGCGATTTTCAAAGTGGCTTAATAAATAGTAAAAAAATGTAAAATTTGGTTTGCAAGTACATATTCATATGGAGATCATGTTGAACGGTTCGGATCGACCGTTAGGATTTTGAAAACTCAAAAAGTGAGCCGTAGCACGGAGGGACCCTTATATATGCGTAGCACCGTAGCACTGTCCTATATATATATATATATATATATATATATGTGGGCTAATATCAAAACGTTTGCACCAAGGCCCTCGTGCAACTAAGTCATTTTTGGATTTTCAAAGTCCAAACAGTTGATCCAAACCGTTAGATGTTCAATCTATATTAAAATCTGCTTGGAGACCAAATTTTACATTTTTGGAATTTTTTTATTATTTATTAAGCCACTTTGAAAATTGCTGATCCGGGTGAACAATAAAAATAGTGCAACCAAATTCTGGACCATGTGATCAGCAATTTTCAAAGTGGCTTAATAAGTAGTAAAAAATTCAAAAAAAATGTAAAATTTGGTCTCCAAGCATATTTTAATATAGAGATAACATTTAACGGTTTAGATCGACTGTTTGGACTTTAAAAATCCAAAAACGACTTGGTTTGCACGAGGGCCTTGGTGCAAACGTTTTGATATTAGCCACTCTCTCTCTCTCTATATATATATAGAGAGAGAGAGAGAAAGAGAGAGGAGAGTTTAAATGCCTCTATTTTTTTTGCCTCCATTGTGCCTCTATTTTTAAAAACTTTAATAACTCAAAATTTGAAACTTAAAGTCAAAATAAAACCGTTAAATATGATTTACATCATTTTATCTATGCACATGTAAAAAATTATGACATTTCAACTTTGTTTTGGTTGTCATCAAGAGCTTTTAAAAACTGTACTAATGTGGATAATTTCTAAATGTTGATTTTTCAACTTATTGGTTCACATAAAACAAAATTGAAATGCGATAAATTTTTATGAGCACATAGAGAAAATAACATAGATCATATCTAACGGTTTTATTTTGACATTTATAATTTAAATTTAATTAAAGTTTCTAAGAATAGAGGTATGGTGGAGGTACAAAAAATGAAGGCATTTGAACCCTCGTCATATATATATATATATATATATATATAGAATCTGGCTAATACGCTACGCATATATAAGGGCCCCTCCGTGCTACGGCTCACTTTTTGAGTTTTCAAAATCCTAACGGTCGATCCGAACCGTTCAACATGATCTCCATATGAATATGTACTTGCAAACCAAATTTTACATTTTTTAGAATTTTTTTACTATTTATTAAGCCACTTTGAAAAAACAGAAATTTGTACACAACAGTAAAATATTCTGGACCATTGGATCAGCGATTTTCAAAGTGGCTTAATAAATAGTAAAAAAATTCTAAAAAGTATAAAATTTGGTTTGCAAGTACATATTCATATGGAGATCATGTTGAACGGTTCGGATCGACCGTTTTGATTTTGAAAACTCAAATATTGAGCCGTAGCACGGAGGCCTCTATGCTATGCATAGCACCGTAGACACTTCCAATATATATATATATATAGAGAGAGAGAGAGATAGACTATGGTGAGTTGTGAAGTAAAACGTCGTTTTACTTCACGCCATATTTTCATTTTGAAAATCCAAACAACCGATTCGAACAGCTAAACATGTTATATATATTGAAATATGCTTGGAGACTAAATGTTACATTTTTTGGATTTTTTTACTTTTTATTAAGCCACATTGAAACCGCTGATCCACTGTGAACAGAAAAAAACAGTAAAAATTTCTAGACCACCGATCAGTGATTTTCAAAGTGGCTTAATAAATAGTAAAAATATTTCAGAAAATGTAAAATTTAGTCTCCAAGCACATTTCAGTATTTAGAACATGTTGAGCGGTTCGGATCGGTTGTTTGGATTTTCAAAACAAAAATATGAACGTGAATTAAAAATGATCTCTTACAGCCCAGCTATATATATATATGAGCTTGGCTACTATGCTTATATAAGCAAAAGCCCACATATGCTTATAACTCATTTTTGCGTTTTCAATGTTCAAATGGTCGATCCGACCGTTCATCTTGTTCTCCATATTAATATGTGCTTGGAGACTAAATTTTACATTTTTCTGAATTTTTTTACTATTTATTAAGCCACTTTGAAAATTGCTGATCTGGGTGAACAGTAAAAACAGTGTTTCCAAAATTCTGGACCACCAGATCAGAAACTTTCAAAGTGGCTTAATAAATAGTAAAAAAATTCAGAAAAATGTAAAATTTAGTCTCCAAGCACATATTAATATGGAGAACAAGATGAACGGTCGGATCGACCATTTGAACATTGGAAACGCAAAAATGCTCATTTAAGCATATGTGGGCTTTTGCTTATATAAACATAGTAGCCAAGCTCATATATATATATATATATATAGATATATATAGACACACACACATACACACACATATATACATATATACACACACACACACACACATATATATATACATATATATATATACACATACACATATATATACATATATACACACACACACACACATATATATACATATATATATATATATATATATATATATATAGGACAGTGCTACGTGCTACGCATATATAAGGGCCCTCCGTGCTACGGCTCACTTTTTGAGTTTTCAAAATCCTAACGGTCGATCCGAACCGTTCAACATGATCTCCATATGAATATGTACTTGCAAACCAAATTTTACATTTTTTAGAATTTTTTTACTATTTATTAAGCCACTTTGAAAATCGCTGATCCAATGGTCCAGCAGATTTTACTGTTGTGTACAAATTAGTGTTTTTTCAAAGTGGCTTAATAAATAGTAAAAAAATTCAAAAAAATGTGAAATTTGGTTTGCAAGTACATATTCATATGGAGATCATGTTGAACGGTTCGGATCGACCGTTAGAATTTTGAAAACTCAAAATGTGAGCCGTGGCACGGAGGGCCCTTATATACGCGTAGCACCGTAGCACTGTCCTATATACATATGTGTATATGTATATATATATATATGTGTGTATATATATATACATATACACATATATATATATATATATACATATACACATATGTATATAGGACAGTGCTACGGTGCTACGCGTATATAAGGGCCCTCCGTGCCACGGCTCACATTTTGAGTTTTCAAAATTCTAACGGTCGATCCGAACCGTTCAACATGATCTCCATATGAATATGTACTTGCAAACCAAATTTCACATTTTTTTGAATTTTTTTACTATTTATTAAGCCACTTTGAAAAAACACTAATTTGTACACAACAGTAAATTTTTCTGGACCATTAGATCAGCGATTTTCAAAGTGGCTTAATAAATAGTAAAAAAATTCTAAAAAATGTAAAATTTGGTTTGCAAGTACATATTCATATGGAGATCATGTTGAACAGTTCGGATCGATCGTTAGGATTTTGAAAACTCAAAAAGTGAGCCGTAGCACGGAGGAGCCCTTATATACGCGTAGCATATTAGCCAGATTCTACACATATTATATACATATACACACACACACACACACACACACAGATATATATATAGAGTGAGGCTACCGTACTATGCATAGCACGGTTTGGTATGTGCTACGGCTCAATATTTGACTTTTCAAAATCCTAGCGGTCGATCCGAACCGTTCAACATGATTATAAAATGAATATGTACTTGCAAACCAATTTTTACATTTTTCAATTTTTTTACTATTTTTTTAGATAGATAGAAAATCACTTGATCTGAAAATTCTGAACCATCCAAAAACAATGATTTTCTACTTATCTAAAAAATTAGAAAAAAAATCGAAAAAATATAAAATTTGGTTTGCAAATACATATTCATTTTAATCATGTTGAACGGTTTGAATCGACCGTTAGAATTTTAAAAAGTCAAATATTAAGCCGTAGCACGGACCAATCCGTACTATGCATAGTACCGTAGCCTCATTCTATATATATATATATATGTTTTTATTCGATCCGTATCATTTTCATTGACACTCATCACACCTCCAAGACATTTTTAATAGTAGAATGCGGTAAGTTTTTCGCTACATTATCAAATCTCTTTTCAGCACCATATGTATGTGCCAAGTGGCAGAAGGTATAGTCCAGGAGAGGCTAAGCCACTCCAATATTTTCAGAATTTTTTTATTAAGTATATAGAAATTGAATTGAAACTTTGTATTTTATGTGTATTAGACTATTAGCCTCTTCTATGATAATACAAAAAACATAAAGGACATGAATGTAAGATGACATGCTTTTAATAGGTCAAAATTTATAAAAAATAATATGAATATGTTATGTTTTATTTTTATTTTGATAAATATATCATTTTATTAGTGTTAGTTCTTTATTGTGTTTATTTATGAAAATCAAATTGTGAATATTTTGTGTTATATAGATTTGGCTTTTATTAAAAATATTTTTTTAAATATGATGTTTATTTGGTTAGCCACCTTTTAAATGGTTGGTTCGGTTGAAACCGAAATAAAATAGCTAAACCAAACTTTCAAATGGTCGGTTTGGTTCGGCTAAGATAAGGCCCTATGTACACTCGAAAAGTCTGATCTGTGTACAAATAATCCGATAAAGGAGTAAGAGCAGAGTTTGTAGTCTGTGGTTGCAACCGACTTCTCCCCCCCTGTATGGAAGAACCTGGCACTAACTGTGCTCAAGACTGCCCACGTCTTCTATCTCCTTGTTGGGTTTCGTTTCCATTTTCAATATTTTTGAATTTGTGTGGATGAAGAGAGAGAAAATCATGAATTTTATAGGACTTGGAGGTTGAAATTCCAATTCTGCTAGATTGGTCTATACAATTTTACAAGATTATTAAGTGAAATTGAGCCCATGTAATTCGCTTAAATAATTCAGCAAAATTAGTCATGCATTCCGTAGAATTATTTAGTGAAAATAATATTTAAATTTTCAGAAAAATTATATTATTTTCTTTAATATTTTTTAATGTTATTAATAAAAAATTTCGGGCCCGTAGACACGGGAATCAATTTATTAATCTAAAGAAGAGGATAGAAGCAAATAGAAGGCGGCTGCGCACGGTCAATCCAAAATGATGGGTCAAAGTCCACAATTTAGAATTTAGATCGCCACTAGGTCCTCGAATATAACACGAGCTAAGGAATAGTCCCCCGAAAATTGAAGAACGAACCTAGTTGCCGGGCAGAGTAGAATGATAATTCTCAGTTTAGATTTTGAGTAATCCAACTTTTCTGGCGGCCTTATGCCGCTAATATAACGAATTTATTTTATTTACAATATTTAAAAAAAAGGAGAGTTCAAATACCTCTATTTTTTTTGCATCACTATGCCTTTATTTTTAAAACGTTAATAACTCAAAATTTAAATCATAAACGTCAAAATAAAACCGTTAAATGTGATCTATGTTATTTTGTCTATGTGCTCATGAAAAAAAAATATCACATTTTGATTTTGTTTTTATGTGAATCACTAAGTTGAAAAATCAACGTCTAGAAATTATCTACATTAGTACATTTTTATAAGCTCTTGATGACAACCAAAATAAAATTGAAATGTCATAATTTTTTACACGTGCATAGATAAATTGATGTAGATCATATCCAACGGTTTTATTTTGACTTTTAAGTTTAAATTTTGAGTAATTAAAGTTTTTAAAAATGGAGACATGATGGAGGCACAAAAAATGAAGGCATTTGAACAAAACAACCAATGTTTCTAAAAATTCTCATATTTACCTGGTCCGCAACTTTAAATACGGACCTAGCAAGTTGGTACCGCAGTTTGAAACTGCAGATCCAACAATGCATTTAGTATAACACTAAAAGTGCATTAACTTGGGTATGCAACTTTAAACTACGGTTCTAACTTGTTGAGTCCGCAGTTTAGAGCTGCAAAATATGGTAAAATCACTACAACAAAAACAGGCTTTCCCGTTGCTTAAAAACGCCACTAAAACTCTATTTAAACGCCACCATTGACCTTTTCCGGCGTTTCAGTAAATGCCGCAGATACAAGTGTCGAGAAAGGTCTTTCTCGGCGCTTTGCACATGTTTTCCCGGCGTTTCCAAAGCGCCGTCCGAAAATTGAAATTCCCGGCGTTTACAAAGCGCCGCAATTTTTCCCGGCATTTGTAGGCCCCTTTACCGGCGTTTCAGAAACGCCGCCAGAAGTCTTGATATTAAAAAAACAATTAGATTTTCCCGGCACTTCTAAACGCCGCCAAAAGTAACAAAAATATTAAAAAAAAAAAAATTTTGTTAGGCCAACACAAATGCCCTTAGACTTCCATTTCACATATCAATCCAGGACATCGTTTAGTTACATCAAGCACTTGTGTTGAAAATAAAGAAAAAGTAAAACCAACATAATTATCAAAGTCCTGAAGCCTTCTTCACATTTAATCCTTCTTAAAGCTGAAAGTGTACTTTCGTATAGTACCCGTTCTGACTTGATATCTCTTTTACAACCCATAAAGGGTCATTAACAACTGCAGATGCAGTTCCAGTGCCGGCAGCAGTAAGTATATTTCCAGTGACTAAGAGTTGGCCGTTTGTACCAGATGCAAATTCATGCTTCAGCTTACCATATACTGTGAAGTACACCTGCCAATTTGATAGCAAAACATTAGTTGGTATGTACTATATTATGTTTCTTACCATTACACCACGTACTGGTACAAGCCAAGCCCTATATTTTCAAGGTACAAGACACTGGTAATATTGCAAGCAAAGAAATCCCAGCTATTCCACCTGAAAACAACAAAGCCATTTAATCAATTACAGTCACCGAGTACTACAATAGTGATCTTACCAGTAAGTTTTGAAATTAATTTCATGTATTAATTACAATTTGAGGGTCAATCAGAATATAACATAAGTATTACCTCTATGTCAAGGGATAGTTATTTCTCCCTCAAAACACGAACCTGCATTGAACAAAGATTATGAAAAAAATCTCACTGTAATGAATTGGTACCTGATTAATGCTCCTTGTATCAATTACAAGTGGAATCACTCAGTACCTGCTCTTATAACTGTCATTATCAAAACAATAATGACATTTCGCTCTTTCTGAATGCCAGCCAATATATAAAACAAATGTTTAATTAAGAATTACAATGCATTTCCAAAGTTCCTAAAGCATGAATTATATGGAGATAGTTGATATTTTAATGTTCTCTGACACATCTGCTACAAAATTTGAACAATACGAAATAGTAAATGTTATATTTCTTGTAGTTAATATGGAAAATTTGCAAAAGAGTTGTTATTTGGTTTAGTTTTTTTAAAGATGATAAGTTTAAAAGTGTCAGGCTTAATATGACTATTAAAATATAAATTTAACACTACTTATTAATTGGAAAAATTAAAAATTTATAACTTAATTATATTTTGATTAATCTAATAAATAAATTTTGAATACAAAATTAAAAAAAATTCAGATCTGACAGCTGTATTTCTTTCTTAAAAAAATATTTGTATATAATTAAAAGTAGAACTACACGTCCTTGATGATTTGGCAGAAAATATCACAATATTGTTGTAAATCAAATTTAATATGATTTATATGGATGTTCAATTCATTGTCCTACTACTTCACTACTATGGACATTTATTTTTTTCTTTATTATTGTAACATCTCTTTCTAGCATATAAATAGAGGCTTCGTAAAAGCAAGATTGAAATTATGTTATTGCTCTCTCTATCTCTCTTGTTATTTACTTTAGAGTAAAATTGAATGGTACCAAATAGATTATTTGATACCGTTTAAATGTAAATGAGAAGTACCGAATAACCTATTCAGTTTTTATGATTTTGTAATAAAAAAAAAACAGCCAAGTTGATTTCCTAAATTGTCGTTTTCTAATTCTCATTTCCTTCTTTCCTCCGATTTCAGCTTTCTTTCACAGCTGATGCTTAACTAGTGCATAAATTTTCTGTAAATAGAGATTTCTATTCCAGATCTCAATTAGAACATGTAATTCCAGATTTCAATTCCAGATGCAAAACATGTAATTCCAGATTTCAATTCCAAACAAAATAATATTTCACAGCTCATCATTAGTTTTTATTTGTCATTTGGAAGTAGATTTTTTTGTCCCAAAATGAAAAAAAAAGGAGCAACCAGCCAACCACACATGTAATTTAGGTTTATTGATTAAATCGTCTGGATTATTCTTTGCACCAAAGATCTACTTTAGCGTTTATCAAACTTAATTTTAGGTCAGTAATATTCATGCGTTGTCTTGAGATATTGAACAAACACCGAATTAAGATGCAAAACAAGTTGTCAGAAAATACAACTCGTTTTGGTAATTGGTGAAACTAATGAAATGATTTACCAGAACTAATTTTGCTTAACCAGTGGAATTAGCATCGTTGATACACTGATGATTTTAAATTAGGGACCATTTTCCATCATGCCATTTTTTCTGATTTAGAACAAAATAAAAGAAATAAAATGAAAGAAAAAACATGCCACCAATTAGAACAAAAATTATCAGGGCTAGATGAGGAAGTCTAATGTTTTTGAACCAATAATGTAATAAAAATAGGCAAGTTTTGATATTCGTGTATTCACTTATTTCCGATTTGGTAATTAAATTTGTTTGGTAATTTTTTTAAATTATATTTTGTAAAAAAAAAAATCTTCCGTGGAGGGCTTCGAGACATTTTTTCTTTGGAAAAGACGGATCACCTCTATGTTCCTGACAAGACTCAGAAATAAAATTTGTTGGAAGCCGTGTGAAAGGGAAATATTTTATCCATAGAAATTATAAAAATTGGACGTACGAAAATAGAAAGAGTGTATCGATTCTATCATATATAGTAAGATTGGATTCATTGAATCCGATTTATTAATTTTTTTTAAACTGCACAAAGGGAAAATAAAATTATGGATCTTGAACAGTGATTCCGATTTACAAAGGAGTTGATTTTCTGTGACAAAAAACTCTCTGTATCCATTAATTTTCTATTGATACAGAGGATTTTGTGCCACATAAAATCAATTCCTTTATGAATCAGAATCAATGTTCACGATCTATTCACTAACTGATTGATTTTCTGTGGCACCAAACCCTCTGTACGCAGATACAAAGAGTTTTGTGCCACAAAAAATCAACACATTTATGGATTGGAATCACGGTTCATGATTCATAATTTTTTTTTTTTTTTTTGCCAATTCTCTACGCAGTTTTAAGAAAAGATCAATGAATCGGACTCAATAAGTCTAATCTTACTATATTAATAGAAACGAGGTACTCTTTCTATTTCCATATTTCCAAATATTATAATTTCTATGGATAAAAAAATTTCGTGTGAAAGACAGCTGTGGGGACTGGTACATTATTAATCTTTCCTATTTAAAGGGGGGAATTTATATAAGAATGTGACATTTCAGCCCAAAAGATCTCCTGTAATGGGTTGTCAGACAATTCAAGAATCAAGCAAGAATCAAAACCAAACTGCTCTCTCCTGCTCCTAGTTGGTAGGTGGTCAATCACACTTCATCTACGCTTGCTCCCTTGTTTCTTTCTCTGTTTACGAATATTCTTGCGCGTCTGAGTGTAAATAGAAAGGCGCCTCAGCTTCTCTTGCCTCTGTTTACAAATGGAGTACCTAGTTGAGTCGACATCTGTGATAACTGGAGAAGGGGAGAGGTGCAGCAGCACAGAGTCCGGCTGGACGCTTTACTTGGCATCTCCCCTGGATGATGATGGTGGTGAGATGGGTAGTGATCTCAGTGTTGAATTTCATGACAGCACTGGTGAGAACAGAGTAGAGGAGGATGATTCGTTGGCTTCTGATGCGTCTACAGGAAATAATGAGAGAAATGTTACGACAACGGATGATCATGTTAGTAACATTTCTACCAATATCAAGGAGAAATCAAAGAAAATGGAGAGAAGGGAAGAAAGAAGATGTTTTGGTGGTTTGTTCAAGAGAGGTGGATCTTCTAGTAGCTGCAGTTCTAAGATTTGGAAAACAAAACTAACCTGGTAACAATGATTTTGCTAAACTTTTTTGTATATTGTTATTTTGGTTGAGGCAATGTAGGAACTAGCATCTCTTTGAGGTTTATGTATTTTACCTTTATCCCTTGTCGTATGACTTGTGTAAATTAGTTATATATCAAATGCCTTTTTTCTCAACATCCTCTGTTTAGTCTTGTATATTTAGTTGTTTTCAAGATAACATACAACACCTCTTCCCATAGATTTAAGTCTCCTAATTAATTAGCTTAATTAGGTCATTATTCTCAGGACTTGTGGAATTTCTATTCAGCAAGGTCATTTGTCCCTTGTACGTTTTAATATTTTGAAGCTATAAACATTAAAATAGGTAACCCAATAATTCAATTTTTCCAAAACAAAAAACGGAAAGCAAAATGCCAACTCAACATATAGCTACCAGCACCTGAAAAAAAAAAAAGAGAATGGAATAATCAAGCAAGACTACTTTCCAATGAAAGAACAAAAGCTTGAGTAAAAGATGATAAAAGCTGAACTGCCACAAATGGGCAAGTATCTGAAACATGTCCAGTCTAATCTTAGGCCCTGTTCGGATGACCATGGGATCATGGGAATTAACAGGATTTTCAGTCTATTGGGATGATATTCCTAACACATGTTCGGTTGGCAAAATAGATCCCACTTATTCCTATTTTATTTCCTATATTAGTTCCCAATCCTTTGTTATTTGACGGGAAAAAAAAAATTTGATCGGACTTCATTTTTTTTTTTCCCAAGCTCTATTGATGATGTCTCTCCAATAAAAAAATATTATGTCAAGTCAAAAATATTTAGAACTATTTTAATCTAAATTAATTTTCTCTTTTGTGCAAATGTCCGAATATTTTTTTTTGCTATATATTTTATACATAAAAAATATAAAAAATATCAATAAATTAAGATTTTTTTACAATCTATCTTTTTGTAGAACATTTAATTATTTTTGGTATAATTTGTTTTGTACAACATTTAATTATTTTTTGTACAACGTTTAATTATTTTTTTACAATTTTTTAATTTTAAATATGTGAGAAATTTAAATAGAAATATTTATTTTTAAAATAAATTAAGATTTTTCACAACTGATCTCAAGGTACAACCGAGAATCTAGACATATCATTTTAGCACATATTTTAAATGCTTATTTGTTTGTAAATATTTGTATTTGTTATAAATGCTTATCAATATTTATATTTTATAAAATAATAATTATAAGTAATGTAATGTTATGTTATTATTTAATTTATAATAATAATAAATAAAAAAAATTGTATTATTTATTTAATCTACTTGTTTAATTGCATTATTTAATCTAGTTAATTAGTAATGTTATGTTATAAAATAATAATTAATAAGTAATGTGATGTTATGTATTATTTAATTTATTTATTTAATTGTATTATTGATATTTTATTAATAAATAAAATTGTGTAATATCAAACATATAAAATATTTTAGAAAGAAAAATAGAATTTCCCATAATTAATCCCATTGTTCAACCGAACACTCATTCAACACATTCTCATAATTAATTCCATGCGTACTCGCATTCATGGGTTCCCGCTTTTTCAAAAGTGGGTTCCCATTCCCGTCAAATCCCATCCCGTGTAATCCCGTGACATCCGAACAGGCCCTTAGTTGGCAGAGCAAAAAACAAAAAAGAAGCGTGTGTATATATATCATATATGCTTCTTTTAAAACTAGTGACTTAATTAACCTCTTGCACCCGAGCCCGAGGTGGCGAGGTGTCATTAAATGGATGCCCAAAGAGCTAGCTAATAGGTGATTGGGTGACAAGACAAATTCATCTGTTACGTAATTTGTTCAATTCCGTACATCTAGTTGTAATTATTCTCTCTATGAAAATCGAAGGTGTAAAGTTTAAAGAATAATTATTTTAGTACCCACAGTTGAGTACCTGCATTGTACCCGCATTGATTCATTTCCCAATTAACGGTATAACTAACTTTGTCAATCATTAAACTACCTTGAAAAACGTGTAAAAGATGAGTCCAGTTTTTTTCTTTAAATACTTGATATCTTAAGTATAAATACTTGATGAATTATATATGAATATTTGATATCTTAGGTATGAATACTTTCTATTTTGTATGAATACTTTTCATATTTGAATATTTGATACCTTGAAAAACGTGTAAAAGTATGTCATCATGGATCTCATTTGAAAGAGAAAAAAAAAATAGAAAACGTTCGTGTTTTTAGATTTGCAAAATTCCTCATAGATCGTCCCAAAAATTGGTTAGATTGAACGGAGAAAAAAAAAATCACCTTGAAAAACGTGTAAAAGATGAGTAGGTATTGTGTCCAGTTTTTTTTTAAATACTTGATATCTTAGGTATGAATACTTGATGAATTATATATGAATACTTGATAATTTAGGTATAAATACTTTCTATTTTGTATGTGAATACTTGAAAAACGTGTAAAAGATGAGTCCAGTTTTTTTCTTTAAATACTTGATATCTTAAGTATAAATACTTGATGAATTATATATGAATATTTGATATATTAGGTATAAATACTTTCCATTTTGTATGTGAATACTTGATGAATTATATATGAATACTTGATAATTTTGGTATAAATACTTTCCATTTTGTATGTGAATACTTGAAAAACGTGTAAAAGATGAGTCCAGTTTTTTCTTTAAATACTTGATATCTTAAGTATAAATACTTGATGAATTATATATGAATATTTGATATATTAGGTATGAATACTTTCTATTTTGTATGAATACTTTTCATATTTGAATATTTGATACTTTGAAAAACGTGTAAAAGTATGTCATCATGTATCTCATTTGAAAGAGAAAAAAAAATGGAACACGTTCGTGGTTTTAGATTTGCAAAATTCCTCACAGATCGTCCCAAAAATTAGTTAGATTGAACGGAGAAAAAAAAAACCACCTTGAAAAACGTGTAAAAGTAATGGTCCCCAGTTTTGACAGTGTAATGGTTTCCAATTCATATATCATATATGTAGTTCATTGTATAGATATAAATACTTGTCTTGTATAGGTATATATACTTCACAATGTTACTATTAATACTTGTAAAATAAAATTACAGTTTTGACAGTTTAAGTCCTCAAAAACAGTTATGACAGTTTAGGTGCGGTTTCCAAAAACAGTTATGATAGTTTATATGCGGGTATAATGCGGGTACTCAACTGCGGATACTCATATCAGCTTCCAAGTTTAAAATATTCTATTTACGTTCAAGATATAAGTCATTAAAGTTTGAAAAGTATTTACTGTAAAAGATTCACCTCACTTTACGGTTTGAGATTAATTCTCAGCCACTTTGATAATTCAGGCCAACGCAGGTGACAATATTAATTGGCTTTGAAATTTGTGTCTAGTTTAAAAAAAAACCAGTTCAAATCTACTAATTCTAAAAGATTCCCTGTTACGGTATCGGGGAGAATTTGAATTCCAAAAAATATGCCAAAACAGTTTAGTGTAAGTGGATAATCTTTTTTTACATGGACCATCTGGATTGATTATGTATTTCTATTTTTCTTTTGTTACATCACTTGTCGGTTAACTGACGTAATGCATGTGTCGCATAACGTGTTCATTCGTGTACAAAATCGGAACTCAAAATTTGAAATATGAGAGACTAGATATATAAATGTTATGTAATTTTATTTTATGAAAGACTAGTATTATTTTTGGTAAAAGTTAAAATTTTAAAAGATAAAATTGAAAAATAATAATTTATAGGGGGTGACGTGTCTTAATAAATTTTATGAAGCACCTCTTTCTCTTCATCTATTTTCGCTCTTGTTCGCATGACGTGTCTTCCTTCAATTGAAAATGACACATTATGTAACGTCATGTAAATTGATCTAGTTACATCACGTCACATCACATCACGTCACATAGCACAAAACCAATTTTTCCAACGTTATTTCTTTGTTATAATTTATTTTGTAATAGTTTTATTTTTATATTTTTAATTTATTCATTATTATTTCCATGAAAACCTGAAAAGAAATATTAAACAAATAATCAGTCACGTCACGTGTGGTCACAGTGTGATTTTACGTGACATGACCATGCATTCACGTGACGTGATTGTTCTTCGCCATGAAAATAAGTTTTGGTCATACGTCGTAACATGAAATTTTGCCCACAATTTTCTGGTATGACGTATGACCACATGTTAGATATAATCACTGTTTTTAGATGGTCCACAATTTCATGAAAAATATTGATTTTGTACATATCTTAAAAAATAGTAAAATTTTTCAAAAAAATATAAAATTTAATGTCTAAGCATATTTTAATGTAGATATCATGTTGAGCGGTTTAGATTTTTTGTTTGAACTTTGATATCGAAAATAAAGATGTTGGAATACAATTGGAGCATGAAGCAATGGGGCATTTGAGCCCTCTCATATATTTATCTCTTAAATTTATTCGGTAGGTCCATATAATTGCGATTTATCCAAAAAATTCACATATTTCAAGACGTAGTTTAAAAAAAATGCAATTAAGCTGGTCATTAAAACTTTTAATCGCTTTATAAACCTCATGGTGTTAAAGTTCTCTGAAAAACATCATCATTTATCATATTTTGCCACTAACTTTCATTTTTTTTTATCATATTTATCTCTTAAATTGATTCACTAAGCCATTTCGAGGCCTAATTAAAAAAATGCAATTAAACTTGTCATTAAAGCATTTAATCGTTTATAAATCTCATAAAATAAAAATTCTCTGAAAACACGTAATTTATTTGAAATACGTTGAAACCAATTAAACTATCATATACTTACGAGTCCGGCTACTATACCACTAGTGTCATTCCAAATTAAATAACACCACATCTTAAACCATTGGATATGCTTTAATATTCGTGTACAAGATAGCCTAGAATGACACTAGTGTCTTGCACGAATATTAAAGCAGATCCAATGGTTTAAGATGTGGTGTTATTTAATTTGAAATGACACTAGTGGTATAGTAGCCGGACTCATCATTATATTCTGCATAGTAATAAGTTGACGAAACACAAGACATCAAGTAAAAACCCTTATATTTATTGGACCAACTTTTTTAATAAATCTCTCAACTCGAATTGATAGGATCACAAATATGTAGAATAACTATTATGAAATCCACTATCCTTTTGGGGGAAATTTCACGTATACCCCTCAGAAACCTTAAAATTACATATTCCCCCCTCTAAACTTGCAAAATTCACAAATTTATCCATTTTATTGTCTTTTATATTAAAATTCATTTTAAATTTATAAAATATTCATTTTACTCTTTATAAAAGCAAAAAGAATTGTAGTTTGCTTAAGAAAAATATCGATCTTCTAAGATATCCATTATAATTTTTTATAAATATATATTTTGCCCTCGAACACCGGATACCTATTATACCCTCTACCCTTTATAAAATATTCATTTTGTCCTCGAAAACCGATCATATAAAAGACCGATATTTTTCTTAAATAAGCTATAATTTTTTATGCGTAAAATGAATATTTATAAATTTAAAATGAGTTTTAGTGTAAAAGATAATAAAATGGATAAATTTGTGAGTTTGGGAAGTTTAGAGAGAGAAACATGTAATTTTGATGTTTTTGAGGGTATACATGAAATTCCCCTTTTTTTTAAAGGTGAGAAATGAAAGAGGACTCATGAGTTATGACAGGAAAGATGAGTTGGGGGTGTAAATACGACGAACAACATGTGCAAGAGAGTCAATTAGCCCGGCGGTGCCTAAAGTTACGTCGGGCAGCACTTTAGATATCTGAAATAGAATCTCAACTGGATTATAATGGAGGGCAGAGATGCAACCCATTTCTAAATATTACTTGAGACGATATGGACTAATTTTGGATAGGTCTTGGGCCTGATCATATAGCTTATCTGTTTTTAATTTCAGATGCAGATGCGGATCGAAAATTAGACGTATTGGATATTTGTTTTTGTATAACAGTGAATAATAATTTTTTTATATAATATATATTAAATTATATAATATAACAGATAATTAAAATTTAAAACTATATTCGTATACGTATTTGTACGGATATTCAGATATTGAATATAGACGGATAATATCCAATCCGTTTGCACTCCTAGTTGAAAGGTAGAAGTAAAACAATAGAATTCGGAGCTAATTACCATACAATTTAGAATTCCACAGGTAGGGGTGCAAACGGATTGGACATTATTCGTCCGTTTTTGCATTTGTATTCAAAGTTTTGTGGATTTAGATATGGATAATCTATAAATATGAATATAAATATGGATATGATTTATACAGATACGGAAAATAAGATTTTATGTTTCAGAAGTAGATATATATATATGGAAAATTCAGAAGTAGATACTATATGGATTCTTCCTTATGACTCTCTTCGAAAATCAGTTTGGGTGTAGACTGTAGATCAACAGCATGTGATAAATTGAGATGTTCCCAAATTAATTTCCCCCAATATTAATTATGTATTTTCCGACTGATCATCCCCTTTCACATAAGTCTGGGTATAATATTCGACTGGCGAATCTAATGCCTTTGAAGGAAGGTGTTAAATTTTCTTTTTCTAATATTTGATATTGATGATCCTAAATTAATGATATTAATATATCATTATGACGAGATGATTTGATCATATTTATTATTGTCATTATTGATTACATATTGGTATTGCAAGACTTAACCCATATCCTGTATCAATCAGTCCAATAATATTATAAATAATTAAATCCTATAAATTTTCTTTTTGTTTTGTACTTATTGTAATTAAGATAATAATAATGCAACCGAGAGAAGGGTCATGCCCTTTTTCTATTTAAAACGCACGTTCATTTACCTAGTTAGTGTAACAGTCCAGTGTCGAAATTAAGGGAAAAAAAAAATTAGAAGTTAATGTACAACTGTTTGGCAGCATGACCACCTGTACGCAGTGCCTATGACAAGACCCAGAACTAAAATGGGCTGGAAGAGGTGTGAGAGACAGCTGAGATGACTGATACATTAACCTTTCCTATTTAAAGAGAGATTTTAAAGAAAGATCGACTGTGACACTTCACCCCAAATGATCTCTGCACCTCTTTCATTCCTCAAAAGAAATGGGTTGTCAGACCGTTCAAAAGCCAAACTGCTCTTCTTCTCTCAGCTGCTCGTTGCTATATCATACTTCGTTTAATGCTCTTGCATGCTCTCTCTTGTTTCTCTATCTCCATTATTGTAGAGTTAGATTGCACTGCGTACGTCTGTGCTGGTAGACAGGCTAATTAGCATCGATCTCTCCATTTTTCTTTACAAATGGAGACTCCAGAGGAGTTATCCGACATCACTGACGGGGATGGGCGTAGCCGAACCCGTACCGAGTCTGGTTGGACGACGTACTTGGTATCTTCCATGCATGATGACGGTGATACAGACAGCAAGAGTTCATTGGCCTCTGATGCATCTACCGGAAACATTCACACAGATAAGACGAGGCATTATCATGACAACTATTATGATGATGGTGGCGATGAAGATGATGTTGATCATGGTAAAACCTACGACAATCAGAAGGGAAAAGTGGAAAAGAGTACTGAGAAAAACACAGAAAAGAAATGGTTCAGGGGTTTGTTCAAGAAAGATGGTTCTTCTAGCAAAGGCGGTTCTAAGAATAAGAAAGCTAACATCAAGTGTGGTAGATGATTTGGCTAATTAAGCTCTCCAAATACTATTTTGGCTATGTTAAAGGATATTTTAAATTGCTAAATAATAAATTCTTTGATGCGTATATCTTTTAGTCCATATTTAAATTTCTCAATATGGGAGTGTATTAGCTCTGTATAGCATATAAATAATCAATGTTGGCTCTATACTTGTATATTTCACTCTGTCAAAAATGATTTACTAAGAAAATTCTTTTATATATGATTTCCTTCATGTTTTGATTCTTTGGCAGTCGAGAACTATATATGAAATCAGATAGAGCTTTTTATAACTATGATAAACTAGATCAGGAACTATTCCCAACTATTGCGAAAACAGTAAAATTTCCAAATGATTAGAATATTGAGAAAAAATTGGATGCACAAGCATATAAATTTTCACAGGCTTAACCGTGCTAATTAACCCACAACTGCTTCTCTCTCTCTTTCTATATATGTCAAACTTCAACTGACATTTAATTTTTTACGGATGTCTTGTAGAAAAGGAAATTTTATATATATACATCAGATTGACGCTTACTATGTTAGGTTAGGTCTAATATATTGACATTTCATTTTCATTTCACTTGGTGATCTTTAGTTAAATTTACTAGATATGCTACTAAGCTAGCTAGCCTCTTGACTTAAATAGGTTTTTCTATGGAATCTTCACTATATAATTTTTATAAGATCTATTGAATTTGTATTTAACATGGCCTGATGGCCGCCCCTGCTTCTATATATTTTCGAATATTTTCTTGGAAATTGCATTATCTATTATATTAACTATCCAGCTCAACCTCAAAACTTTACAACCTAGAAAAGAATAAAGAAGTTGCATCTCAACTGACCCACAGATGAGTACAAAACTGAAAGAATTAATTAAACAGAAGCAGTTTCTTAATTAATGAAAGAAGAAAAACTTGAGTACTAAGATTAAAAGAGGTTAACTCTCAATTGGGCAAAACTTTGCTACATTGCCAGTCTATTCTCGGTTGGCATGAGCAGGAATAAAGATACAATAGCTCTTCAAAACTGGACATGACCTCTTGTACCAGGAGTGTCATTTAATGAGGTGCACAAGCAGCTCATTGAATTTAGTATAACATTTCATTATTATGAAAATGACTCTGCTTGTCCTATAAGCTCCGAAATTTAAGTAAAACCTAATTTATTTGATATAAAGTTTTAAGAGTAGACTAAGATGTTTTTAGAATCTAAAAAAAAAACCCTATTAAATTGACTTCAAACCATGAATTCAAACTATTGAAATTGATTTATTTCACAAGTGATGCAAACATCTGTAAAATTTATAAATTTATCAAAAAATGATAAAAAAAAATTGCATTAAAATTAACTTATAGTCCTTATTTTTTACCACTTGACTTTTATGCTAAATTAATTCAAATTTTATAAATTATACATATAAATGCATCACTCATGAAGTAGATTAATTTCAATGGTTGGATTCGTCATTTGAATACAATCCGATAGATTTTGAGATTAAGCTCTTAAGAACATTATAGTTCTACTATAAAGTTCAATTTCACTTAAATTATATGATCTTTTATTAAAATTAAAATATATTTGTAAGAACAAAATATACAATTTCCTAGCTTCCAATTAAGTAAAATTTTGAGTTCAATCTTTTTTAGAATATTTTGATTAAAAAAAAATCTAGCTAGCATTCAATGACTTAACAAACTAGAGCTTAGCAAGGCTAGCGATCTTTACATAAGCAAAACCCTGATCCATAATTTTGTTGCTTTCTGTTGATTCATAACAATTGACGTTTGGAAAACTAGTCTTTTGTCATCACATAATTTCTTTTTTATCATTAGAAACAGTATGTCCTTCCAATCTAGTTAATAAGTGCATGCATTAAATTGTACAACTAGAGCATGAACTCCCCAAAAGGCGCTGATGTTGCCCGTGCATATGAGCTCACCTACACCAAGTTTAGTGCGACCATGTGGGCAGTTTAATACCTATCTGTTATACCTAACAATTGCATCATAATCATATTGTAAATTATTGGCATTATTAGTAACATTAGGTCTAGTTAGCTACTAAGAAAACAACATAACACCAGCTCCGTGCATCTAATTTGTTGTTTCGTTCTTATGTGTACGTGGGCCCACGCAAACCAAGAAATACAAAAGAGGAAATATGAAGTTAGTCCATCCTTTTGTCGAACTTGACTAATATTGAGAATAGTTGATTTATCATTATATCATATAAGTTGAATTCAGAGCATCATTAACATAATTTCATTATAAGTTACTATTGGGCAACATTTAAGTCAGAAAGAGGTTTTGATGAAATGTGATTCAGATAAGTACAAACTCAAATATTCCTTTATCATTCCAGATTAAAGCAAGCATAGTATAGTTGAGGGAAGCGAGCATCAGATCCAAATCGGTCTAATACCCGTTCAGAACTGTCCGATTCATTTCATGATTCGTGTGCACTTGATCTACAAAAAAATAATGCAAATCAGAAGGATGTTCCGATTCATTTCATGATTCGTGTGCACTTGATCTACAAAAAAATAATGCAAATCAGAAGGTTCCAAGCGGGCATCGGACTGATTTGGGTCCAATGCCCATCGGAGGCGCCCCAGAGCTGCTCTGCCTGATTTTAATTAGAAAAACTGAAAGTACAGTTTTGAAATAAAATTTATCATTTTGGTGAAATTGGAATTCAGCAAAGTCACACTTCTAATACTTTCATGTAAAAACTGTCCTGGGTTTTTTCAGCATAGAGGTCGGTAGATTGTGATATTTTGAAAAACTATAGTTGGTTTTTCAAAATAGCAGTAGCTCAAGTTATGCCAATATCTAGCAGCTCATCAGAATATTCCTTTTCTCAGACCTTGATATACTAAAATTAAATAAGTGAGCAGAACTGGTGCTATACAATGCATTAATGCAATGATAAATTGTTGCTCTCTGCAAATACACACTAGTTTATCAATGCTCTCTGCAAAAACGCACCAGTTCCAGAGTTCTAGCTATGTACATTCGAAATTTGAAACAGATTTGAGGGGCTTATTATTCTATTAACTGATTTAATCGTCAAAGGAAACAGCTACAATTAAATTATTACAGTTTTCATTACAAGCAACTCATCTCTGAGCAAGACAAATTACAGCAGACCTAACTTAATTTCTACAAACAAAACTTCACAACTTCATGCAGATCCATGCATCAGAACTACTAATCCTGCAATGCCAAAAATGTAAAGGTATCCAGAATTAGGCTTTGCTTCTGGAAAGACGTTCAGATCAACAATAGCAAGTCAATGATGATTTGGTTAAAAGGCTTTGGTGGTTAACATAAAGAACTTCACCTTGTGCATTTAACAATCCATTTATGGCATGATTACAATAAGCCAGTGCAAAATGCCACGGCTATACTTAACAGGTATTTATTTGCAGTTTGTTGCTTATTTATGCTGCCAGAGCTTGAATTTCAAGGATCTGATAACCTCAATTATTAAATGCACGAGCTTGGTACTGCCTGGTATGACACTGGTATTGGAATAACATGTATATTGACAATGATTGGATTAAGCCAAGTAAAAAGGAGCTAGCTATACATTGATATCACAGTTGAAAGTTGAAACCTAAGATCAAACTAAGCTTTCTAATCCAATGATTTTCCAATTCAGTTTATCAATCAGGCCTGACGTCTCAGAAATTTAATCAGTAAATACACAATTTATTTACCTGTCGGGACTATAAAAAATTAAATTGAAATGCAGAAGTAAAATGTAAATAGAAAGCAACTAATCCAAAAACAAAAAGATCCCCTGGGCCCTGTTATGCTTCAAATACGAGCCAGCACCTGTCAAAATATAAGCATGTGTGCACACCAGGTGCTCGATAGAATGCAACTTAATTTACCAATTTCCCTTTTCATGCATTAGCAAAGGGCCCTACATGATCAATTTATTGAGATCCAACAATTCATAATTCTCCCATAGTACTGACTATTCCAGAATCATAAACCACGGGCTTGCAATTACAAGATATTTTAGTGACGACCCTGCGATTTTAAAATCACCATACCTAGGATTTGGAGTGGTGAATGAAAGCGGTTGTGCAGAGAATTGCAGCGATGAAGGCGAAGAAACCAAAGACGACCATGAGAGAGATGCCAGCGACCGTCAGATCCAGCATCACTTGCACCAGATGTAGGATCATCATTTAGGCCCCTCTTGCTCTCTCTCTCTCGGTACTTGTTCCTCATTAAAAGAGGATGAGCAGAAAGAGGCTGGGTTGGATTTATCGAAATAGTTTAGTTTATAACGGTCTGAGAGAAATGGGGAAGCATTTGATTGATTGGAGCAGCAGCAATTGCCAGGGGGCGCACTGCGCACCGCTCGAGAAGTATGTTTGGCTACGACGACGCCACTTGGCTCTCTCTCTCTCTGCTGTCACGGCCTCGATCACGGCAGATGAGATTTATCCTATTCTGATTATGGATTAGATTTTCGAAGGCTCCATTTCCGGTTTTCGTTGCTCAAGTTGGGAGAACTCATGGGTTGGGCTTAGTATGTAATGAGGGCTGGGATTTCAATTTCACGCCAATCCAGGCCCAGTTTGTATTTTCAATGTATTTCTTTCTAAACACTCACACTAACTTTGTAAACACTCTGCAAATATTAATAAGAAAACGAATGAAAACACTGAAATTTTTTTTACTCTGCACGTCAACGATCATTCCGATTTTGAAATTTTAAATGTACATATATCCCCGACCTAAGAGTTCACAAGTTAAATTAGTCCTGAACTTCACCCAAGAAAACCAAGACAAGATCAGGAACCAACTGGTGGTCTTTTGGATAAGTTAAAAAACAAAATTTTGCATTTTGATTGTTCTATCAGAAAAGAGAAATTTCTCACTGTTTATTTTCTATCAACGACTTATTTGTTCAATTTATGGATGGGATGCCAATAATGTATTCGTTAATAATTTCCTTGTTCAGATTCTTTTTCATTTTTCAGTCGGTTTAATTTTTATATACATTTTGGATGATCCTTTTTTTTTTATAAACTTTGAGAAGTACAAAAAAAAAAAAAAAATCACTTCTCCCATTTTATTGAGAGTTCTTAACAAATGAGTCTAAAAAAGTAAGGTTGTTTTCAGACCCCCAAAAGGTACTTTTGTTTCCTTTGCAAAAACTGTAATTTTTTTTCTCTATTTTTAGATGTTTACTAAGGTTTCATATGAAAATGAAATAAAATCTTTTATCTGAATACTATCACATAACCAATCATCTGTAAATTTTATTTTAGATAATTCAACACCAACCTAGGTGTATTTTACATGCATTTCTTCATCCATTCATTAAAAGAGGATTGGAATAAATACCATTTATTCACTTACCACTGTAAAATTACAGGCATGGAACGGAAAAAAAAAGGATTTTAAAACTGAAACTGAGAAATTGTACGTGGATTGTTTATTTAATGAAACAGGTAGCTGTTCCTATTTTTTTTTTTTATAATAAAAAAAATGTAACTGAGAACGTTCCATAAATACTGTAACTGTACAACATAAGGGAGACAGAATTGGCACGATATTCAAAAGAAACATCCTATTTCACTTAACTAAAAGTCAGTTAGCCAAGAAAAATTTCCTCTTGCTTGATACTTATCTCATCCACTTAATATGCCCCTTCTCAATATGTTGTTTAACACTTGTTCTCCCAACTTCTGTTCATATTTGTTGAGTCGAGCTGCTCCTTTGCATATTAATTTACACATCAATCGATTGATCACAAGGCCAAACCTGAGGGAGTTGACAATATGAGAAAATATGAACGGACATAACGAACAATTTAGGCATATTATAACACCATCAAAAGAAAATTTAACAAATTGAACCTGAAGGTGGCATCATCATTTTAGGCATCATTGTTTTAGGGTTAGCAAGAAACCGGGGTAACTGAACTGGCTCAGTTTTCTTCTCAACTACTGCCAGATCAGAGGTCAGAAATGTCTTCGCCACAGCTGATGCATGCAGTATGCAACATCTTACTACCTGCTCCATTTTGAATACATTGCCACTAAAATTCAGCCATTTTTTTTCCTATTCATTCATTATTTTTTTCTTTCTTTCTTCTACTTTTTCGGGGTTGTTGGGTGGGACAAATTTAGAGTTTGATAGATTCATTGTTCATCAAGTCATACACATTGAAGTTTGTCAGATGTTGAGTCAAAGCACAACTCAGTATGTCCCCTTCCGGGCAACATGCAGTCAAATCAGAAGCAAATCGTCTCAAACTAATGCAAAGCAATCACTAGGAAACTATGGAATCCTCATGCAGAAGAGATTGAAAAGGTTAATTACAAATAAATACAACAATAGTAGGTAGCTTACCTTTGTTGGGTCTAATATTCCAGCAGCAATCAAGTCTTCGTAACAATTGCTAGCGGCATTATATCCATAATTCAAATTACTGTTTGCCAAAATCTACAGAATGCAGTAATATTATGAAAATTTAACAACTTGTGTAATTCAACTGAAAAATGGAAATCGGTTGAATGTGAGAGAACAAACCTTGTCCACTACAAAGGTACCATTCTTGCCAGCATTTTGTGCAATTAATTTTGACGGGTATCTTAAAGCCCGTTTGAAAATATCAGCACCTATCTGCATAATATATACCGATCATTAGATCATATATCATGCCACGTTACATACTCTCCTTAAAAGCAAACTAAACTAACTTTAAAAATTTAGACAATTTATCCCAAGTTTTGATGTCTGATGGTAATGAGAGAACCATATCAAGGGAGAAAAAAAATGTAAATGGCAAGTAATTTAAGAAAAAGAGATAGTCTGCTAAATCTAAATTAGAAAATATCACAAAAAGCAAAATTCTGGAGGCTTCTAAACCACATATTACATGAACTTTTTTTAGTTTTAAATTATGAAAAGTTTTTACATTTGTACCTTTTGTTCTTCATTGTCCAATGTTGCTTTAATCTCATTCACTTTCAAAGATAATCTCAATAAGCTACACCCACCCCCCACAACAACACCTTCCTCGATAGCTGCCTACAAATTATATAGCCTATGTTAAAGGTGGTATTAATTACATGTGTAAAAACAACTTCAGTTCTACCTTGGTAGCATTCAAAGCATCTTCAATCCTCAATTTCTTATCTTTGAGTTCCACTACCGTTTGTGCACCAACCTAGTATTTGAATAAACAACATTTCAGAAATACTTAAATAGACAGCTCTAATTAGAGTATTTTTTTTAAGGTCTAGTATCTTACCTGGATAATTGCAATTCCATCACTTAGCCTTGCAATTCTCTCATTCAATATTTTCTTTTGAAACTTCTCATTTGAGTTCTGAACAACACGATGTTACAATTTAGATATTTCATTTAACTGATATGATCTAGACATCACAGATAAGAGTATTCTTTTTATCTTACACATAATACAATACCATACCTCAACTAGACGCTTTAACAAAGCAATCCTTTCTTTAGCTGCGTTTTGTGTGCTTCCATCAGTAACAATTATGGTTGAATCCTTTGTAATGACAACCTTAATAGCAGAACCTAAGTGCTCTCTTCTGGCCCTCTCAAGAGTCAACCCCATTTCATCCCTCACTACTCTACCTTTAAAACAGAACTTTTGTCAGAATAAGGCAGCAAAGTAAAGCAGAGCATTGTAAAGAAACTAACTCGTACTTAACAGTCACAATCTTTGGCATTTGTCAAGACACAAGTTCATGAACTAACAAGTACTACTATAAGATGCTATTCTTACCTGTCTCCTCTCTCACAGAATAATTTTTACAACTTGTCCCTTTGATTATCTTTGAATCAATTTGTTATTGTTTTTAACTCTTCTTTTTCATGCACATAATTATGGTTATGGTTTGAGATAAATCAGAAAACTCAATGGGAAGAGAATGGATCGATTGGATCAATATTAGCAGGCACCAAGTGAAATTCTAAATATTACATCATAGTAGCATTACTGAACCAGGGAAAAGCCTGTCAGTTCAACCTCAAAATTCTACCACACATTAGTGGTCATTTAGTTATAGGTATATTTCAGGACTATCTGAAAATCAAAAGAGAAGATTTAATCTCTGTACCTCCAGTCAAGATTGCAAGATCATCCAAGTAGTCACTCTTACGAGCACCAAATGCAGGGGCTTTGATGACTGCTATTTTAATAGTACCCTTTAATTTGTTCTTAATTAGAAGACCCAAGGCTTCTGATTCTACATCCTCGGCTATTATTAGGAGGGGAAACTTTTCTTTAACGGCCGCATCTAATATTTTATTAATTTTAAACATCTCTTTTACATCATTGATCTTCTTATCCACCAATAATATCTGCAAAAGGAAAACAAAAGAAAAGACTAGTATATTTAATAATTTTAAAACTCAACATAGACTAACCAACAGATGTATAAACAAAATGTTCTTTCGTTATGAAGTATATGTAAGATCAAAATCAATAGCTCAAAACCAACTTCAATGTTAATAGCATCGAAACAAATCATGTAGTTTGAAATGTCTAAATACCAAAATTGAAGGTTTAATGTAAAAGAGAGTTGGTAAATGCACAGAAGCCCGAAGAATGTTACAAAATCATAAAGCACTGACCTTGCAGTCCGTAAACTCAACTTGCATGTTTGTGTGATCTGTGACAAAATATGGAGAGAGATAGCCACGGTCGAATTGCATTCCTTCGGCTATCTCCAGATTATTTTCTGTTGACCTCCCATTTTCAATACGAATGAATCCATTTCTACCAACTCTACTGAGAGCTTCAGCAATCATGTTCCCTACCTTTTCATCGTTTCCCGCACTGACAGTAGCAATGAACTCAATTTCATGGTCTAAAATCTGACACACAAAAAGCAGTCGTCAATTAGGCACCAAAGCAGCCAGATCAAATAACAACTTCTATTATTTGCTTGTAGACAAGGCTCAGACAATTAGGCCCTCGTAACTTCAAAGACGTAATAGCACCGAAAAAATAACCAAAAATACCATGGATAAATTATGATTTTACAACAGAAATAGAAAGAAGCTGTTTAAACCTCTCTGGACATAGATCTGAGTTCAGAGACCAGAGCGTCTGCAGTCTTCCCAATACCCCGTGCAATTTGAACTGGATTCATTCCTGCAGCCAGTACCTAATTCTTGAAGATCAGTGATGAGGAAATCAACAAGCACTTGTTAACCAACTAGTTGCTTAAAAAGCAAAGCCGATAGTGTTTGGTGGTTTTTATACAGTCACCCCTTGACGAAAAGATGATGTGCAGGAGCTTGGTTTTTTTATTTGTTGTTGTTCTAATTAATGGTGTTGATGTTTAGTAAGGGCTGGCTTAACTGGTACAACCTATATCCTGCAGTAGCAGGGATGATATTTCCCATTTTTTTTCAGGGGCATACAATATATTTTGATACATAAGAGGGACATGCATAAAAATGACCTAACCGCAAAATGGATAAGAACAGTACCTTCACTCCCTCTGCAATTAAACCCTGAGCTAGAATGATAGAGGTGGTGCAGCCATCACCAGCAATACTATTTGTCTTTGCACCGGCTTGTCTCACCAATTTGACACCTAGATTCTCCATTGGATCAGCCAATTCAATCTTACATGAATTGAAATGAGCAAAAGAAAAAAGAAAAAAAAAATAGAGAGATATAACCATTAGAGACAACTACCGTATCCCCTTGTAAATAAGTTCCAAATAAGTATACTGATAATATGGGATTAAAACATAAAGGTATTACCTCTCTCAGCACAGTTTCACCATCTTTCACAATCTTAGGAGGTCCATAAGGGTTTTGCAAGACCACATTTCTGCCCCTGGGCCCCAGCGTAACCCCAACTAGCCGTGCTACCAGGTCCACTCCAACCTGCACCAAGTCCATTCAGCCCAAAGTAAACTCAATTACAAAAAATTAGATGGAAGGGAGAGGTCCAGTCGGACCTGGAGTTTTCTAGTGGCGGCGAGGTCGTGGTTGAAATGGAGGTCCTTGTAGATGGGCTTCGAAGGGGGATGCTTTGGAGCAAAGGGGAGCTGCGGAGGCATTGAGAATGCACTTGGCGCTGGAGATGAAGCCATTAAGAAAGAACAAAGATTGGCAGTCTTTCCTTTCCTTGGACTGGAAATCTTTTTTCTACTCTAGAGAGAAAAGGCAGGAGGAAGTGTTTTGCGTTGCAGGATAAGGTGTTCACTGCTCATTTCTCGTTATAGAAGATGAGGAGATTGTAGCATTGTACATACCCATACAGAAATTATCTCGTCAGTTTATCCGCGCCAAAATATCTCGGCCCAACTGCAGCTCGTCAGTCGGCAATTTTTTAAATGGTATCAGACATTTTATTTTATTTTTTACTGGTATAAATTTGTTTAAGAGAATCGGAACTTGGTATTTGGCTCTGTCAAGTGCTCTTCGATTTGTACATTGATGATGTGATGTTTTCTTATTTTACATTACATGATCTAATGTTGGTACTTGGTAAATATGAACTAGTAAAGTTTTCTATTAAATCAAGTTCAGAAAACCTTCTTAATATGAATATAGAGATTGATTAGAAAAAAAATATATTTAGCATTCTAAAAAGAGGATCGATTTGATTGAAGAAAATGGGAAGAACAAAGTAGCAACATCGAAAATTGCAAACACAAGAAGATGATGAAGAATAAGAGACGATCTAAGGTTAAGGTTCGGTACCTCTTATCGCCTTGAAAACATTCAAATTAAGCTTACACATCTCTTTTGTCAAATTTAAGCTTCCAAATTTTCATCTAATATAGGATGGAAGTTGATTGCATGTATGATCTTGAAGGGCCAACAAGATTTATATGACATTGTTTTCGATGATTATAGTGTCCAATTGGATAACCCTCCATTTCATAAGCATTTCGAATAAATACTCTATCATTGCATTTATCTCATACTTATCAATCCCTTTTGCAGCCTATAATTATTATTTCTTTTATAATGGAGTAATTAATCCCATAAACATCTACAGATGCCTTGTGCTGTATCAAATAAAATCTTATTTATCATCTCTAGTGGAGGCAATGAATTTTTTTATATGCCATCAAAATATTGATTAGTCAACGCATTGGAAGTTCATTAGAGAAATAATAGATTGTTTAAAGTTTTGACTTATCAAAAGAAATGGGTGAAAAAAACCAGTCCGGCAACTATTTTATTTTCGTTTAGTAAAATTCTTTAGTAGGTGTTTATCAAAAATAAAAAAATTCTCATTTCGCGTACTTCTTTAAGGGTGCGTTTGGATGAATCAAGGAATAGCAGCTATTCCTGGGTTAGGAATAGCTGCTAACCCAACATTTCATAGGAATAGCGGAACAGCAGCTAACCCGGGCTATTCCTTTGTTGAGAATAGCGTTTTTTTTCACCCAAACGTGTTGTGTTAAGAATAGCTCGCCAGGAATAGCAGCTATTCCTGGGTTAGCGCTATTCCTGTGTCATCCAAACGTACCCTAAGAAAAAAACATAGATCATTAATTTTGTTATACATTACACATGTTAATTATAAACGTCAGATAATAATTTATCCTACAAATGGATGAAATATTGATTTTGTAAAACTAAGATTATTATTTGACTTCATTTCGAAAATGATTATACATTGTAGAAACATATAAATTTTTAAATTGAGATAAATATTATCAGGTGCAATATTGCAAAATTCTGAAAAAAAAAAAATTCAATATATATGCGTTGAATCAGATATATATACAATATGAGGAAGGTTCAAATGCCTTCAATTTTTGTGCCTTTATCATGCCTCCATTTTTTAAAACTTTAATAACTCAAAATTTAAAACTTAAAAGTCAAATTAAAACAATTGAATATGATCTACATCATTTTTGATATGCACGTGTAAAAAATTATGACATTTTAATTTTGTTTTGATTGTCATTAAGAGCTTGTAAAAATGTACTAATGTGGATAATTTCTAGACGTTGATTTTTCAACTTAGTGATTCACATAAAAACAAAATTAAAATGTGATAATTTTTTATGAGCACACACATAGATCACATCTAATAGTTTTATTTTTACGTTTATGATATAAATTTTAAGTTATTACCGTTTTAAAAATAGAGGCTTGATGGAGGCACAAAAAAAATGGAGACATTTGAATCCTCCTCTTTTATAACAACAATGAAAACTTTTAAATTTATGTCAAACAAAGTACTAAAATAGTAAGATAGTTGTTTAATTATCTTTTTTTTTTTGTGCGGTGATAAATGTGTTTTGTATCATAATTACTTGCAAACTAAGATAGATTTGTCAACAATATAGATGATGTCTAATGTACTAACATATTTTGGAGGTTGTGAAGTTCGAGGGTCTTATACTGTATTAATAACAAAATACTTCAAATTAAGTAATATACTTCTATATTATTTTTTTGTAAATCAAATTTGAACGAATATATTCAAATAATCTATTTTATATATCTGGGAAGGGTTTTGCACTGTTCATTTCAGTGCTGGCACCTTCCCAGCTGTTGGATACAAATCCAACAGACTGATGAATCAACAGACTCTGATGGATCTAAATCTCTTCACGTGTCAATTCGTTTCTTCGTTCATTTCGCTTTAACCCCTCCCTCCGCCTTCGTTTGTTTCTCTTCTCCGCCTCCTGTTCTCTCTGTGAGCTAATCTTTTTTCCTGTGCCTGTCCTCTCCCTTCGTCTAACACCTCCACAAACCGTCCGCCTTTTTCTTCACCTAAAACTCAGCCTCTGCAGCGAGAATGAATCTCACAGCAGGTGGTGATCGAATTGTATCGAATCACTCAAATGACAGAAAGGATTTTGGTGGAATTTAAGAATACAGAAAGAATAGAACTTGGAAGAGATAAAAGAGAAATTGGCTTTATTGATAATATATTTCATGAAAAATTGGATTCACAGATACAAGCCCTTTATATAGGCGATGGAATCCCAAAAGAAAGTATTACAAAAAATCAACTATATAGCTCAAACAATCCTATGCTTAACACGTCAGCTTCCACATCAATTGAAAAGCATGAGCTGTTATATTCCTTCTTCAATTTGCCCCTTTCTTCTGACAATGCGGGACCCCCTTTTCATTGACTAACTCTTTTAATTTCTGGGACCCAATCACAGTGACTAACCCTTTTAATTTCTGCTGCCCTTCACTCTTGACCTTCCTGCCCTTCATCTCTTCTCTTTCTCTTTGTTCCTTTCGTTCAGTCACCCCCAATTCACTTTCATCTCGCTGCACACCTCCCCCCTTAAATTGATTCGTGTCCTCACGAATAAACTCTGGAAATTTCTGAGCAACATCTTCATAATACTCCCAGGTTGCATCATCTCGAGTTTGATTTTTTCACTTCACCAAAATTTAGGCTGTCGCGGCATTACCTTGCTTCACCATTCGCCTAGCCAAGATTGATTCGGGCATCAGGATGGTGTTTTCCTCCGGCCCCATCACCGGCAGCTTGGGTGAAGGTACCTGATTCTCCCCCACTCGAGCTTTCAATTGAGATACATGAAAAACTGGGTGGATGAGCGAATTAGGAGGAAGGTTCAGCTTATACGCGACATTACCAATTCGCTGTAGCACCTCGAATGGTCCATAGAATTTCGAATTGAGCTTCTGATTACCTCTTCCGGCCACTGTTATCTGACGGTATGGTTGCAATTTGAGATAAACCCAATCCCCTTTCTCGAATTTTCTCTCACTTCTGTGCTTGTCTTCCTGCCTTTTCATCCTCTCTTGTGCCTTTACAAGATTCGCTTTTAATTGAACCAAAGCTGCTTGTCGATCTTGTAAGAACACATTCACAGATTCTACTTGGCTCCTTGGTGCGCTACCTAGGCCAAGCTGGGGAGGCAAGTATCCATACAATGCCTCGAAAGGTGATTTCTTTATAGCACTGTGGTAGTTTGAATTATACCACCACTCCGCTAAAGACAGGTAATTCATCCACTTCTTTTGTTTATCATATGTCATAGCTCGTAAGTAATTTTCCAAACAATGGTTTACCTTCTCCGTTTGACCATCCGTTTGTGGGTGGTATGCCGTGCTCATGTTGAGCTTAACCTCCAGGATCTCCATCAGTTCTTGCCAAAATCGGCTAGTAAAAATCGGATCTCTATCCGATATGATGTTGGTGGGGAGCCCATGCAACTTGTATATTTGATCAACAAAAGATTTTGCCACAGTTGCTGCTGAAAATGGATGTGACAGTGCTATAAAATGCGCGTATTTGGTTAAACGGTCAACCACCACCATTATAACCTCATACCCTTTTGACTTAGGTAAACCCGTTATGAAATCCATCCCCACACTACTCCAAGCCTCTTTAGGTATGGGCAAGCGTTGCAAGAGCCCAGCAGGTGCAGAAAAATCAGATTTGTTCAATTGGCAGTTCTCATAAATTTTGATGAACTGGTGCACTGAGTCCTTCAAATTGGGCCAGAAAAACTGCTTTTTAACCCTCTGATAAGTAGCAGCAATACCAGAATGCCCTCCAATAGTAGAATCATGCAGTGCCTTGAGAATTGCTTGTCTCCAATGGCCATGACTGCCTATACAAACCCTACCCTTGTAATACACTACCCCTTGATACTCACATAAATGGTGAGTTGCATTTGCTTCAACATTCTCATTCAATTTCTTTCTTAACCCTTCAATCCACACATCTCCTGTATAACTCTCTTTAATTTCCTGCACCCATTTAGGAACTAGTTCACTCACAGCCAACATCTCACCTTCTTCACCTTGATTTTCTTCCTCATGGCCTTCTCTTCTAGATAATGCATCTGCTACTTTATTTTCAATCCCTTTTTTGTATTCAATCTTGTACTTCAGACCCAACAACTTGCTCAACCCCTTATGCTGCATAGGTGTATTTATTCTTTGCTCAAGGAGGTATTTTAAGCTGATCTGATCTGTTTTAATAACAAATTCACCTCCCAGCAGATAGTGTCTCCATTTTGAGACAGCGGTGAAAAGAGCTAATAGTTCCTTCTCATAGGTTGAAAGGCCTTGGTTTCTAACCCCTAATTTTTTGCTTAGAAAGGCTATAGGTCTGTGGCATTGCATGAGAACTGCTCCTATACCCCCTTGGCTTGCATCAGTCTCTATGACAAAAGGCTGATTAAAGTCGGGTAATTTCAAAACTGGAGCCTTCACCATTGCTTGCTTCAATTGATCAAAGGCTTGTTGAGCTTCTTCGTTCCAACGAAACGCATCTTTCTTGAGCAATTCAGTAAGGGGTTTTGAAATAATGCCATAATGTTTGACAAATTTCCGGTAGTAGCCAGTAAGTCCGAGGAATCCCCTCAAACTCTTGATATTTCTAGGAATTGGCCATGTTGTCATTGCCTCCACCTTGGTTGAATCAGTGGCAACCCCTTCTCTGGATATGACATGCCCGAGGTATTGAATCTGATGCACACCAAATTCGCATTTCGATTTCTTCACAAACAGCTTGTGCTCTTCTAGGGTTTGTAGTGCTAGCTTGAGGTGTTCAACATGCGATTCCAAGTCCCTGCTATACACTAGAATATCATCAAAGAAAACTACAATAAATTTTCTGAGAAAAGGCTTGAATGTACTGTTCATGAGCTGCTGGAAGGTGGCTGGTGCGTTCGTGAGGCCAAAGGGCATGACCCGAAACTCATAGAGCCCTTCATGAGTGCTAAATGCTATGTTTTCTGAACATCTTCTTCAGCCATCAGAATTTGGTGGTAGCCCGAACGTAAATCAAGCTTAGAGAAATAATGGGCTCCATCTAGCTCATCCAGCAGGTCTTCTATTATTGGAATAGGGAATTTATTCTTTACTGTATCCTCATTTAACCTCCTATAATCAATACACATTCTCCATGACCCGTCTTTCTTCTTAACCAACAACACCGGTGAAGAATATGGACTGGTGCTAGGTTGGATGAGAGAATTTTGAAGCAATTCTTGCACTATCTTCTCAATCTCTAACTTCTGATAGTAAGAGAAACGATAAGGTCTTTGGCTAAAGGGCTTAGAGCCTGATTTGAGTTCAATTTTGTGGTCTACAAATCTTTTAGGAGGCAATGCTTTAGGTTCTTCAAATACAGATCTGAATTCTTCCAATAAAGAGCTGATTTGAGGTTCTAGGTTTGGCTCTTTTTGCTGTTGGCTATCGACCCCTTCCTCCAATCTAAAAATCTGTGCATACATGACAGAATTACCCTTCTTAGCCTCCTTCTCCACATCCATTTCTTCCTCACAAAACTGTATCTCAGCTCTCTCCTTCTCAGTGGTCAATTTGATCTCAATGCCATTCAAATCTATAGCCATCATTCCTTGACCTAAATTCATCTTAATAGTACCAGGACTAGAAATCCAGTCAACCCCCAAAATAATGTCATACCCTTGTACTTCCAAAACTCTCAAATTAGACTCAAAAGGATGCCCTTGCAATGTGAATACTACCCCTTGACACACAGTTTTTGATATGGATCTCGGGCCAGTAGCAACCTTCACATACAATGGTTTTATGGGTGATGTGGGAAGATTTAATGCTTGTACTAGGTTTGGGTGTATGAATGAATGGGAGGCACCAGTATCAATCAAAGCCAAGATAGGTATATCTTTTATAAAGCCTTTGTATTTTAAGGTTTGGTTGCTTGAGAAATTATTAATGCTGTTCAAGGTGATGGTGTACCCTTCTGCCGTTTCTTCTTCACCTTCTTCATTGTTCCTTACTGGTTCACTCTCCTCTTGTAATTCTCTTTGTTGCTCCTCCTCCTCTTCATCCCCATCCATGGCATGTAAACTTTTATTACATTTATGCCCTTGGTGCCATTTTTCTGGACACCTATAACACAGACCCATTTTCCTCTTCTGCTCATTGGTAAGTACAGCTGGGTTGTTGTTTGAAAGATTTGGTTTTGGTGCTTCATTCCATCTATTTGCAGTTTGGTCAAGAGGCTTTCTGGTTCTGAAATTTTAAGAAGGTTGCTGTCTGGTAGTGAAAGTGGTTTGAGTTTTAATGAAGCTCATTTTCTTGTCAGTTGGTCCCATGGCTACCTCTAAATCCAAAGCAAGGTTAAAGGTATCATTCAGAGTCTGGGGTTTGAACACATTTATGGTATTTTGCAACTCTTCCCTTAATCCACCAATAAAATTCCAAACAAAGAAATTTTCTTGCTTGATACCGGTTTCAGCTATCAACATGGATTTTGCTCTTTCAAATTCTTGCATGTACTCCTCTACTGATCCAGTATGTCGTGTCTTCCTAAACTGCACTATTGGGTTGGAGTTGCTTCTTGGTTTAAACCTTACAAACACTTCCTCAACCAATACCGGCCATGGAGGGTTCGGGTGTTCTACCCGATAACAACTGTACCATTCCTTTGCAATACCAGTGAAGTTCATGGTTGCCATTCTTGTTTTATACTCTTCAGGAGTTTGATAAACTTCAAAGTAAAACTTGCATTCTTCTACCCAATCTGCTGGGTTTTTCCCTTCAAATTTAGGAAAATCGAAGCGAGGCAAGTGTACCTTTTGGGTGCCGGTATGCTGATCATGGTACTCTCTTCTTGTTTCATGCTTGCCAGGGGACTCGCTTCTATCCCGCCTATTGTCTCTGTGCAAAGCGGAATTACTACCGCCACCAGTCTCTCGCGGTTTCCCCGAGATAGCATCAGCTAGCATCTTGGTCATCACAGCAAATCGGTTATCAAACCCGGCAAATCGGGCATCTAGCCCTTCCTCCAACTGATTGAACCTCTCATCTTGGGCCTGGATGGAGATTCGAGTGTCTCTCGCAACCTGAGAGATCCTCTCATTTATTGCAAAAATGTCCAGCTGATGGTCTTCTTTAGGAGGATCATTTTTTTTGGATTTCGGCATTTCTTGCGATTCTTGATTGTTTGAACTGCTACTTTCCAGCTGATCGAAACCTGGCTCTGATACCAAAACTACAGCGAGAATGAATCTCACAGCAGGTGGTGATCGAATTGTATCGAATCACTCAAATGACAGAAAGGATTTTGGTGGAATTTAAGAATACGGAAAGAATAGAACTTGGAAGAGATAAAAGAGAAATTGGCTTTATTGATAATCTTTCATGAAAAATTAAATTCACAGATACAAGCCCTTTATATAGGCGATGGAATCCCAAAAGAAAGTATTACAAAAAATCAACTATATAGCTCAAACAATCCTATGCTTAACACGTCAGCTTCCACATCAATTGAAAAGCATGAGCTGTTATATTCCTTCTTCAATTTGCCCCTTTCTTCTGACAATGCGGGACCCCCTTTTCATTGACTAACTCTTTTAATTTCTGGGACCCAATCACAGTGACTAACCCTTTTAATTTCTGCTGCCCTTCGCTCTTGACCTTCCTGCCCTTCATCTCTTCTCTTTCTCTTCGTTCCTTTCCTTCAGTCACCCCCAATTCACTTTCATCTCGCTGCAGCCTCTTCCTTCTCTCCCGTTGCCTAACCTTCTCTCCCCCACCTATCCCTTTCCTCTCCCTTCGCCTAACCTCTAACCCTTAGCCCCTTCCTCCGCCTCTCTCTGTCCTCTCCCTTCCGTTTCCTTTGTTCCTCTTCCAGCTAGAACGGAGGAAAGCAATCCAACTGTACTCTCAAAGCAATCAAGTTGGTATACTGTGAAATTAATTTGTAGGTTTGTGAGAAAATTAGTAACTATTTGTGTCTGAACTCAACTGGAAAATTTAGGGTAAGTTGTCGTGTCCAAATGACAGATGCCGCTTTAATATATTGGTGTTGTCTTGGCTATTCAATTCTATTAGCCGGGGCCTATTGGATTTCTTACTATTTTTTACTAAGATAAACATGTATATTGATGCCTCTCTATTTGGGTTTTTTGTATGGTTTTCCTCGCCTTACTTTGTTCTTAATTCAGTTGAAGGGCCAGACCCAAAATTCTTTTGTTAGAGTGTAAAACTTATAAAAACCTTCTATCCAATTTGGCGTGGGTAAAAAGTGAGTACAGAAGGCTGAGTATAAAAAACTTTTCTCCCTCATGTTGATCGGTTCGGATCATCTGTTCGGACTTTGAAAATAGAGAAAATAAAAATTGAATGCATTGGGAGCATAGAAAAGAGGATGCATTGGAACCCTCCTCATATAATATTCCTATTTAAACCTTCTATGTATTTTTCATTCCGCCTCAACAAGTGCCGAAGCAACGTGAGGCCAGCATCTAGTTTTAAACTCAAAGTTCTAACTAGTCAAGAATCGAACAGAACAAGACGGTTTGATAATATGATTCATTTGACTCATCACTCGTATCAGCATTCCTTTCATCATAATAGTATGACACAACTACAACCATAGAAAATGACATATTTGCTTAACCATTCAAATTGGGCTTTCATCAAATCATAATATAAACTGATGAACTCATGCTGTAATTTTCTGGGACCAGAGCTTACAATCTTTTATGTGCTGGCAAGAAAAATAACTTGCAGGAAAAAAACAATTACAAATTATAAACTCTCTGTGTCGATGCAAAAAATCAGTATAGAAACTAATACTTGAGCTAATGATTTTTATTTTCGTATTTCTTTAACGTGAATTGAAGGATTAACTTGAGATCATCGATGGTGTTGAGGCTGCCTAACATGGTTAATTAAGTGTTACAGCATGGGCAGCAGAATCATGGGTCATCTGGAAAGAAAGAAATAAGAGAACATTCTCTCAACAGAGAAAATCTGAGCACATCATAATCAATGCAGCTACAATTAATATACACAACTGGATACTTTTTGATTGAATCGCAATATGAGAGAAATGACCTTGATGCCATTGGAGATTTTTTTAATTCTTTTAGCGGAGCTTTTCAGCATTTAAATATATTATAAAATTATTAGGCCCCGTACGGAAACCACTGGATTAACGTAACGGTTTTGTACATACTCTTCATATTATCAACATATTTCTTAGTAGAAACTTTTCCACTAATCCTATAAAAAACATGGGTAAGTGTTGGAGAGAATAACTGTTGCAACTTGGAAGGGGTTGTCCAAATAAGTTAATCTCATTATCTGGTCCGATTTAAAAAAATTATGGACTATATAACATGACCAAAGAGATGTGTAAAACGCGATACTAGAAATCAGCCTGATATAAATGAGGCTACAACCTTAATTAAAAGTGAACCAGAATTGAACTTGCCCTGCTTGAGAACCTGACAGTACCACTACCTGAACAGGATCCGGTCGGAGATCTGAAATCCAAACAAATTAATCTGATTCAACTCCCAAAGTAACGGAAGTGGGCACGTCCAATGGGCATCAGATTCAAATCGGCCTGATGTCCGCTTGAAATTGTCTAATTTGCTTTATGAGAGGTCAATTGATCCAAATCGGCGGAGATATATAGGCACAATGAAGATCAATTGATTTTCATTTATTTTAAAAACCAGCAATGAAGCGTAGTTTTTTTATATAAATTATAGTAAAATATTTCGGATATTCCAAATTGACTCCATATTTTATGAAATTTTTTTGAATGACCCTATAATTTTTTGGTCAATTGATATGAGGATTTCTAGCATTTTAAAACTTTTTTTAATCAAAAAAATTGCTCAAACATGTGACATTGTGTGTGTCTCTCTCAAATCCCACAGACATAGAAACTTCTTTTTTGTATGTAGTTGACATTTTGATCCTTGTTTATTGGATATCTGGCTCCACCCATGTCTAAGGAGACATTTTGTTAATAATTTTAAAGAAATAATGTTATTTTTTTTTAAAATTTTATAAAATTTATCAAATAAATCGCTATTTTCCACTTCCTAACAAATAACAACGCCAGTATAATACCCGTTACGTATATGTTGACATACAGATAAGCTGCATTGGAACCGACCCGCATAAACCCAATTTCCATTTCTCCCCAGTTCGAATCCAATTATTTTGTGCCACTGACAGGTGGCGGCCCCGTGCTTAGATCACTGCAGACCGACTGTCAGTGGTTACAAAGCTTTCCTAAAAAACCTCGGCGCCTCGCTCGTTCCTTTTTTTTTTTTTTTTTTGAGAGAAACCAGTAGGTAAAGCCTCGCTCGTTCCTTGGTCATGGCTGCGGTAGAGTCGTCAGAAGCAAAGTCGAATGTTGCTTGTGAATCCCACCACAAAAACCTCCCTTTCCCCGACCAGGTCTGTCTCTCTCTCTGACAGGTGGTGCCTACGTCAAACTGTAGAGCCTGATATGTCGATTTACTACCTTCTTTTAATCGTTTCAGGAGGATGATGGGGTTTCCCTGACGGCGAAATTTCAGGTCATGCCTGATTTAATTGGTGAAAACAATGATTCATCGTAAGTTAGCTTTTTTACACAGTGCTAATTTTCGCTTAATTATCGGAGATAGAATGGATCTAGTCGTAATTGTGAAACTATTAAGTAATTATTGCAGGGAGGATGAGGATAAGAAGGAGAGACAGGAAAAGTTCAAGAGACATGAGGCTGAATATGTTCAGCATTTGAAGGCTAAGTACTTCTCCAATAAAACCTTCACAGGAGGTACCGAAATAAAAAAAAAAAAAAAAAAATTGGAACTTTTACTGATTTTGGATAATCCCAAGCGGGCTTACAGTGACCGAAAGAAAATTTACCTTTACTGACACAGTTCTACAGTTTTCAATTGCCCAGCTTGGTGTTTAGTTAAAATATTTATGCTTTAGCTTTTATGACTACTTGCAGACCATGTATTTGAAGAAGAAACAAAGATTGAAGATGAAACAATTAGATCAAGCAGGTATGTATTTTCTGTTAGCAGCCATCTGTTACATGGAGAATCAGTTGTGTATATATTGACTATTACCAGCAGTCTGAGACAGTACCAGTTTTAGTATGGTTTTAATTTAATTATTATACAACTAAGGCTCATTGTAGTTGATATTTTCCAAACACCAAAGCAATAATATGCAAACTCAATAAATCAGATCATTAAGTTTTTATCTTTTTTGTCAAGTTTTCAATAATGGATCTCCAGAACATTCTAGGCAGGTCTGGTACCAGCAGCCTGCATGAATGCACCTGTGAGAGATTTCTTAAACTGTAACGGTTTTCTGTTACTGGTACAAATTGGCCAATCAATAAAAAAATCATTACAATAGAAATTGACAAATAAACTCTATAGTAATTGTAATGTGTCCTGTCACGTAGGTGGCCATGCACGAGTGCATTTGCCAACCCAGCGAAGCATGTAGAAGAGAAAAAGAAACTAGAAGAATCTTCTACAGTGCCAGCATCATCAGGTGCTGAGACCTCTACCTCTACCTCTACTACACCTACCAAGAAACTGCCTTCTAAGAAGACCCCGTAGATGATCTAATAATAGAACCCAAAAAAAAAAAATTAAGAAAAATTCTCATTCTTTCTTCAGAATATTAGTTGTCTGTATATCATTTGTCACTAAACTTCTTTGTTTGTCTATGTTGAATTTGTTCGATTTGGTCCCTAGTTTTTATATTTCTTTTTGAGTGAGTCTATGGTACTATGCATAGCACGGATTAGTCCGTACTACGGAGTCATATTTTCATTTTGAAAATTCTAATGGTCGATCCGAACCGTTCAACGTGATCCCCACATGAATATGTACTTGCAGACTAAATTTTATATTTTTTCGAATTTTTTTACTATATTTTAAGATAGGTAGAAAATCACTTGATCTGAAAATTCTAGACCATCCAAAAACAGTGATTTTCTACCTATCTAAAAAAATAGTAAAAAAATTCTAAAAAATAGAAAATTTAGTCCACAAGTATATTCTCATATGGAAATCATGTTGAACGGTTCGGATCGACCATTAGGATTTTGAAAACAAAAATATTGACCCGTAGTACGGATCAATCTGTGCTATGCATAGTACCATAGACTCACTCTTTCTTTTTTCTTGTCTGGGTCGAAGCAAACATGGTCTCCCTCAACACACCCAAGGGAAAATAGTAATTTTCTATATTATAAAGAGTTTTGAAATTGAGAGAATTTTGGCATCCTGTCTTGGGCTATGCTATTCTGGTGTTCAACTGGGACGTGTTTTTACATAACTGGGAAGCGAAGGTTAAACTAAGATCCAGTGTTCTAAATAGCTAGCTATAGTCGTACTATAGTGTTTTTGGACCTTAAAAGCTATTAGCGTATCAGTAATTTTTGGCACTTTAGCTAGCCATAGCGTTTTGTTTAGCCTTTCCGTGATGACGCAATGATCACTATTTAGAACCTCGCTAAGATCTGATCTCTACATCCAGAAAATACCAATTGGCAAAAACTGAAAGCTCCCTGTTTAGTAATAACATTGAAAAGATTTGGGGGTGGGGGGACATATTAAATTCATAAAGAGTGTCTGATAATGTACACAGGGTACAGTTATGTCTATTAACCTTTTATTAACATAATAGGTATATGATTGGCAATATCATCATCAAAAGCCGCTTTCCATTCTTTCTTTATTTCTTTATAAAGAAAGAGAGGTTAGTTTAATGGGAGTTTCTGTAGACAAAGGAACATGTTGAATCACAATATTGCAAGAAACAAAATCAGGAAGGCATTATTCTTTGCAAATAATAAGTTACAGGGAATGTTTGTACGGATTTCCTCTTTATATTTCGACCTTTTTATTGATTAGGCGCTTTCATTATTTTTCCTCTTTCTCTATCAGAAAGATCCTTCTCTCTCAGTGCATGTTTTCAGTATGCCCCTTTATTTTTTGCTATTGTGATCTATATCCAAAACGTGCATAAAATAAGAATTTCGTGATAGTACAATCATCTATAAAATAATTAAATGATGGGTTTCTTACAGGATTATGACAAAAGATTAAACGCAAGATCAAATTGATCGAGTATTGTTTTTGAAAGCTTGATAGTAGCTATCAAGTTACAATCAAATTGATCGAGTAATTCTGGAATTTCAAGCCTATAATTTTTAAATAAAAACACTGCAATCGAACTTTTGTTTTTTTGTCTTTTTCCCTTCCTTTTGTTTTTTCTATTGCAAAGTTAACTTGTCTTTTAATTTACTGTGGAGTGTGGACCATGACCTAAGCAGTGACTTGGTGATGAAAACCCATTTCAGTACTTTGTTTTAGTACACCTGACTCTGGTTTCAAAAAAATTACACATTTGCCCTTGCATTATCCGGATCTTTTTCTTTCATTATTTTCTCCCTTTTTTAATTAGTAGTTGCTAAGTTAATTGTATCCATGTAATTTTAGTAATAATTAAGTTCATTTATAATCCTGAAAAACCTAATGTTTCCTTCTGTATGACGCTTATTAGGCAGGGGAAGCATCGTGCAAAGCGAAGGCTTCTACCTTGCGGTACCAGTTTGGTACCGAGCTGATCAGAACACATCAGATAGTCTGTTCAAACCTAAAGGTTGATAATCCCTTCAAAGAAGCATGTTTTTCTTTGGCACAGGTCTAATGTGGCTTTCGAAATTAAGTTCATGAAATTTTAACATCTTTTAGGAAAAAGTTATCCTTTCAAAAATCATATTCCTCAAATTGCTATTATCCGTCTATACATGTACCAGTTTTCAATTAGAAGGCTTCCGTATAATGATTAATACCATTCATCACCCACATGGAAAAAAAGGTGATTTATAGCAAATTACAATAGCCCAACAGGCAAAAGGGCAGAAAAACGAGAAAATTAGTATATCTCAATAGTATACAAGTTATATATTAAATTCAACCGCAATTTTCACTTTAACCCTTCAGACCTCATCAACATCAAAATTGCTCCTCTCTTTAAGCATCTCAAGCTTCTTACCGAGCTCCGACTGCTCTGCTCTAAGCTGTGAATTCTCATGGGTAATCTCCTTATAATCCCTGATCTTTTTGTTCAGTTCATCTAGAAGCTCCATGTTCCTGTTACGCAGGTGCAACACCTGCGACCTCAGCTCTGTGAGCTGTCTCTGTTTCCTCATGCGGGACCGCCTCGCAGACTCTCGATTGGATACCATCCTTCGCCTTCGCCGCTCTTCAACAATACTACCATCTTGTTGAAGATTATGTGTTTCTTCTTCAAAGGATGTCGAGCAGTTGCTGAAGCTGCCGGTAGGAAATGAGAAGCCAAATAGGGGATCAAAGAGATTTGTGAAATTTTGGGGCATGTGGCAATGAGAATTGAAGGAGAGAGGGGTGTTGTTAGAGAAGCATGCAATGCTGGCTACTTCACCTGGATGCATGATTAGTGCTATTCTAGTACTTTACTGCTAAGTGCTAAGAGAGGTGTTGAGTAAAGGGGAAATGTGGTATGGGGTTTTTATAGGGGAAGGGTAAGTTTCTGGTTCTCTGCATTTGTTGGAAATGGAGTGATAGCCATGAAACAAACTTTTAAGTCCAATCAGAGGACAACTGAAGGACAAATGGACAATAATGGATTCTGTACATAATTTTTAAGATTATGTTTTGGATCCCCCAATAAAATTTTTGTTTTAAGAATTAAAGCGCATGAAGTTCACACATATTTATTAATAAATTAGTATATATCTAAATAGCTAAGTATAGCTGCACAATAGTTGTGTTATAGTTTTTTTGGACCTTAAAAATTATAGCGCTATTAGCCGTTTTGACTAATAGTTGTTTTTTTAGCCATTTCCGTGGTGACGAGATAATCGCTATTTAAAATCTTAGTATATATTAATCCCAGTAATATAGGGTTGAAAAAAGAGTTTTATTATTTGTAATGAACTAGAATCCCTTTTAGACACATCATAATAATATTTTAATTGCATTAAAAACCAAATTTCAGAGAATATACTCGAATCATTAATCTTGTATTAAGTCCCAAATATTATAATATATGGAGTTCATTTAATACAAGCCAAAAATTATAACATGTGGAGTTCATTTAATACAGGATCAATGAACTAAATTAATAACAACCAGTCATTGATTTTATTTTCCCATGTTGGACTTGCACTAAACAAATATCATATGCATTAATTGCTTGTGATATTCAACAAGATGAAAAGTTTACGTTCGTCATTTAGATTGTGAAAATTACATTTTTTTAGTGCAATAAAAAGTGTTCTAATGGTGCGTCAACAAGGAATATAATATTTATTTATTTATTATGTTTAAGTTAGCACTCTGTTCATTGTACCAGAGACATGATCGAGTCTTTATTTTGTATGACATAATATGTGTTATAATTTTTATATATTATCAAATTAGTGTAATTCATGTGTATTTATTTTAAAATATAGATGTATTTTATTTATCATTCAGATAGGTTATGTTTTATGTTTGACAAAGCAACGATTAAAGAATTTTTCGAATAAACAAAATTTATCATTTGATCAATGACTAAATGTAATTCAATATTACAGCAAATTTAATATGTGTATTCCACCTAAATAATAGAAAAAAGGACACATTTAAAATTTAAATTTTTATAATTTGAAAATGATATCAACGAAGATAATCAATGAATATACAATATAGTCAGATCATAGCACAAATCATTTCTCCTGATTAGCTGGTGTCAGTACAGGCTTAAGAACTCCCAAGAACAACATTTCATGTCTATTTATTTTAGTCATGGATCCTGAGCCTAAACAATTTATGATTCTCATGCCTAATAATTAAAAACAATAGATTCGCATGCGCCAATCCCCTGGCCATCAGAATATTTAGTTGGTCATAGGAATCTAAATAAGTGTCGTACCGTGTCGTAATTAAATCAGATTTTTTAATATTATGCGACGCATGGTGATCAAATTCAAAAAGACAATCATGGTACGTTAGTTATGCAGTGACTACACATGACGTATTCGAACGTAGCTGGTCAAATTGGTTAAGTTTCATCAAATTTAACTATTTTTTTCATAATATAAGTTAGTTTATTCAAGATTTATCATCTAAAGTTCTAATCACATGTAATCGTATGACCATGTGACGTACCATGATCAGATCTTTCGCGTGAAGTGTCAAGTTTCCAAAAAATAGCTATATTACGCGAATGATCATAGTAAGAGACATGACCGGTACACATGTCGTGCCGTAACGTATCCCGTTACGGCGTGGCTTTTTTACATCTCAGCTTGATCACTTGTTAAAATTTCGGTGAACATATATTATTTAAACGGATATTTCATGAGAGGCTAAAGATCTCAATTTGTTATGGAAAAGGAGAGAGCTAGATGGAATGTAAAATGGAGGTAGATTGAATATTTCAATATGAAGCACCCACCTTAACAGTGTCCTTTAATAAAGGAGTTCGTTTAATTAAGACTAGTAGTAGTTAGAGATAACTCTTGAGATGTTGCGATTATTGTATTAATATATTTAAATGAAAGATGGAATATTTAAGAGAAGTGAAAAGTGAGTCTTCTTTGTTTTGTTTTTCTTAGTGTCATGATTTATCAAACTTTCTCGATAAGTTGGTGATCTCAGTACTAGTTTAAATCTTATATAATAATTGAAAAGAGTCGGTTCGAATCCCATAAATCTGCCTTTGTTTTTTTTTATTTAGAACATTCGATGCTCTTTCTTCAAGAAATTAAGATGGATAGTCACTAGGGTGTTTATTGAGTCCGGTTTAGTCAGTTTTGAACCAAACTGAATTAGTTTGGACCAAATGGTTCAGTTTGTTTGGTTCGGTTTGTTTTTTTAAAACCGAATTATAATTTCAGTTCGGTTCGGTTTGAAAATTTTCAAAACCAAAATAACCGAACTGACCGAACTTTTATATATTATGAATTTGATCCGGACGTCCCGGTTTATTTCTTAATAAGCCGGCTTATTTTTTAATCAATTGCTTTAAATACTTCGGTTTATTTCTTAATACCCCAGTTTATTTCTTAATATACTTCAGTTAATTATAAATCAATTGCTTTAAATAAAAAAATTAATATATTTTGGTTTGAAGCGAACAAACCGAAATAAAACTTTAGTTCGGTTTAGTTCGGTTGCAATGCTAAATCGGTTCAGTTCAGTTTTATTTTAAAAACTAAATTATGACTTTGATTTGCCTAGTTCGATTCGGTTTCAACCAAACCAAACCGTTGAACACCATTAGTCACTATTGTAGCACGATACTTACATGGTAACATTTGTCTTTTCTCTTCTTTATCAGTCTCGATATGAATATCTTGCAAATCGGCAAGCACTAAATCGAAATTGAGGTTTGGTATTTAAATAAATTATTAGAGGCTCGCTAATAGGGGTGCAAACGGATCGGATATTTCATATCGGATCTGTATTTGAAAATTAGATACAGATATTTAATATCCGAATATTCATGCGGATACGGATATGGTTTTAAATTTTAATTATCCGTATTCGAATAGTAGTATATATACCATATATTTTAATATATATATTATGATAATATTTATATATATATATTTACGGATATCTGAAATCTGATCCGTATCGGTACGTATCCGTTTGATATCCGATCCGTATCCGTATCAGAAAAATAAAAGCGGATACGAATATGGTTTTACCACTATCCAATCATGATCCGTTTGCACCCCTACTCGCTAAGTATTTGTTACGACAGATAAAAAAAATTAGGAGTGTTGGTTAACTATTTATTAATTAAAAATTACATAATTATTAATTCAATAATATATAAATATGAGGTTGTAGACACAAAATACCAGACAACTCATACATATATACAGGGGCGAATCCACATAGAGCCAGGGGGCCAACTGCTTCCTCTGAATTTTGATTTTATATGGAGATCTACAAGTTCAGATCAACATTGTTCCCTCCCTCTCTGAATTTCTTTTTGCCCCCTCTAGTATTCTGATTTGTAATTTGAAATAAATTTAGAGTTAAATTAGAATAAACTACCAGAATTCTAATTGGTAATTAGGATTAGAAGTTAGAGCATTGGAAATTAGAAGCCAGAGCATTAAAAATCATAAGTTTTAGTATTATTTTTATCTAGTATTTGATTATCTATTTAATCCTGATTCTCTATTTTCTTGCTCTCTTGACGTAAATTCTAGATCCGCCCCTGCATATATAGCAAATTTTGTAATTTTAATAAAAAAATCATTATTTTTACTAAAGTTTGAGTTCAAGCCACCAACTAGTTTAATATTCTAGAGAATCATTATTTGGATTTTAAATATATAACTTTTGACACTAAAAATATTATCTTTATCGCTAGATTGAAAGCTGATTCTTAGTAAAAAAAAATCAGTTGGAACTTATTAAATTTAATTCTGATTCTTCCACCCATGCACAAGCACTCATTATGTTGCTTACAATCTCGGTCTTATTTATCATGTCATGTATAAATTTGATAGAAAACAGGATTGGAACTTGTGGATGACGTAGCATGTGTATTAATTGCTAGATTAATTGTGGCCAGAAATAATGTTCGTTCAGGATTGGAACTTTTTTAAAATAATGTTCGTCAAAGTGTGGAGTATATCTAGTTTAATGTATGATATGAAATTATTTTTTTAGTCTCAAACAGGTTGAATAGGTTAGAAATGAAACCTAATTGTGGTTTACATATTCAGAATTAAATGGAGTGCATATAGATTGAGCCAAAATAAAATATACATGCCTAGCTCTTAATTGTTAAAATTCAATTTATTAGATTTGTTACTAAAAAAAATCAAAACTAAATATTTTATTTGTTTGATCATATTGTTCTTACTTAATTGAAAATAAAACATTTTTAATATTTTTAAAATTCCAAATTGTATGTAACATTTTGTTTCGTCTACTAAGGGTTTATGCAGGTGTTACTAACCTCTCGCAAGAATTGTCTTAAAAAAAATGATTTATAAGAAAGAAAAATAAATCAAACTATATTTCGGACTCCGGAAGAGCCGATTTTTTTTATTAATATTCAACATTTAATAGAAAATAACACAATTGTTCACGTTTTTTTGGAAATTTTTAAAAATGTCCAAACTATCAGAATTCTTGGCGGTCTATATCACTTTTTTCAGAACCACCAGGATTCCTGGCGGTCTAGAAAAAAAGTGAACCACCAAGATTTCTGACGGCCCTTTTTTTCTATTGATCAAATACAATTTAGATTGTTTATGCAACAAAATTTTTATAAGTACAAGTTCCATGAATTTTTTTATCTATCAAATACAAGTTCATTTCTTATTGAAAAAAAAAATGTTATGGTCATTTTCAAATTTGTTTATTTTTATTATAATATAACATTTATTTTTCTGTTGAAATCAATTTTATAATTTACTGTTATTTTTTAGAAATTTCAATTGCAGTTTTGAGACCCTAAATGATGTTTTTTTTTTGTAATTCTGAGTGCACAAGACATTTTGTAAGGTAAACATTAGTTTAGGGTTTTGGATTTAGGGTTTTAGGGTTTTGAGGTTTAGAATTTAGGATTTAGGTTAAAATTTGTCTCAGGTTAAAAGAACTGTCTGAATTAACTAATTGTACAAAACAACGTAGGAGAGTGCAGGACCTGGCCGCTCAAGCCAGAGAAGAGGCGCTCAACTGGTACCGAGTAGTATGACCCTTATGAGCTTTAGGACCTTTAATCTAATTGTGATGTTAATAACTATAAATTAAAAAAAAAAAAAACTACCAGAGAAGAGGCGCTCAACTGGTACCGAGTAGTATGACCGTATGAGCTTTAGGACCTTTAATCTAGTGATATGTGAACTTTTTAAATATTTTTTTCAATCGATGAAATTAATAGTGTTCTCAACTGTCATTCAAAAAAAAAACTACTTGTACAGAACAGTACCTATGTAGTACTTGGAGGAAATGAAATCCTGTTTATTGTCTCCCATCAGTGTTGTCAAAAAACGTCCATTTAGACGGATAAATCGGCCGATTAGTCGTTGGCGGTGATCAAACCGATACGGATTTTTCCGACTAATCGAATCGATTATTTCCAATTATAACCAATTATTCTTGATTATCGCTTAGCAGTACACTATTTGTCCGACGACCGCATACCGTTAGTTACAACACGGGTCTCCATTAGGCGTACCTGGGTACTACACTTTACGCAATTCCAGCGGACTGATGCTTTTACAGAGCAATGATAAATGTACAGAGGGTATTTGATATTCGTACCAGATCTTTGAGATTCATGCCAGGTTAAATCAGACAGCGGGGATTCTTCGTTCTACACGGTAGAGCAGGGTACCCTGCTGAATCTGAACTCAATTAATCGGTCTGTTTAGAATATGTACATGGAGTATTCGTTAACGAGAAAACAATCATCTAACTAAACCAAACTGAAAATAATCCGGATCCATTTTACAGTCAAATTGTCTCGGCCGATTTTTATTACACTGGCAATTACCATTCAAATTTTATAGCAACTTTCACTATTTGTTAGGGGAAATTTTATGTATACCCCTCGAAATTTTATATTAACCATTCTAAATTTCGAAAACTCACAAATTTATCCAATTAATTGACTTTTCTATTAAAACTTATTTGAAATTTATAAAGTATCCATTTTATCCTTTATTAAAAATAAAATATATAGTTTGTGTATGAAAAATATTTCGTCTAACTGATCGGTTTATGAGGACAAATGGTTATTTCTTTACTTCTGACGCACACATGATGAGATTTAGGCATGTGATATGGGCCGAAATTTTTATTTATAGCATAACCTAAAAAAAAATAAACCAAATACTCAAGTGTCTGGGCAATTCTAAACATACCCAGGTCGTCAAACCATTTAGCGGCCCCAAAGACTGGGGGCCGCCATATTCCCCTACGACCCCAGTCTGGGGGCCGCCCAATGGACCAGCGGCCCCAATCTGGGTCCGCTAAATGGTTTGGAGGCCCCTGTTAGACATAATTTCATTTCTCACATTCACACCATTCTCTCTCATGGACAAGAGCTTCTCATAGTAAGTTTTTCTCTCTTTTTTTTTTCTTTTCAATTTTTTTTATTTTTAGTAGGTTAATAATTAATTTAATTAATTTTTAATTTTAGATTTTGTGTGTATTGGATTCAAAATGAGTCTTATAGTATCATTTACACTGGTGGTGATGTTTTAACAGGCCCTAATGAGATTTATTATAGTATCGGGCATGTTACTGTGATTCCGGTAATGCCTGGTACTGATTATGTGGAGATTAAATCGATTATTTGCCAGAGTTTGGGATTGTATCAGGGTCAGTATGACCTTAATATTCAGGCCAAAATTAGCATACCCACTAGTTCAGCACAAATCTGGTTCTAACTATTTCCATTTCAGAATGATGGAGTCTGACAGGTATTGTACAACCAAATAATGAGTTTTCCTGGGGTGGGTACAGCCAAACAACGAGGGCCCTATCCTTGTTCCAGAAACAAAAAAATGTTACTTTGGGTAGAAGACGAACAACAAAATTCTGTGGTTGGACTTACTAAATAAGATGAGAAGGGACACCAAGCCAACTGAGATACACAGGAAAGACAGAACAGAGCTGCTTGAGATGCATGAGGTAGTTAACTTATTTTATTATTCAATTTCAACTTTTAAAAATTATTGAAACAATTAGATTTAACAGTCATTAT
>JAJGRW010002767.1:0-10017 GCA_025461045.1 Carex parvula
TACAATTACTATCGGTCAGGTACCATACCAATAGATGTGAAAAGCTCTTCGTCTACTGCTCGTATGTTTAGTACCGATAGAGGATGTTTTTTTTGTTTTAACATAATTTGCTCATATTAGAGTATAATAACTTGACTATTTGGTTAAATTTTATTATTTCTTTTGCTATTTTATTAATTGGAATATGATTTTATTACTATTATAACATGTAATTAGGCTTACAAATATTTATTTAGAAAAGAAAAATAAAATTACATGTAAATATATAGTAATGGACTTCTTTGAAAAATAAACTTAAGGTTCAGCAAATAAATTTATAAGGTTTTTGGAGAAAAATTACATTAAATAAAATCATAAAAAATATAGAAAACATTAATCTGAATCATTGCCTCATGATTTACTCTTATATTTTATAACTAAAAAAATATAATTAATTATTATAACCAAGAAATTTAATTGAAAGTATATATATTTAAATGCTCTTGTAATCTCGTCTGTTGTTGAAAAATATTTAATTAATCATCTTGATTATTCTCTTAATGATCCGAAAAAAACTGAAAACAAATATAAACATTTCGTCAAGAATATGATATCTTTGAAAGATATTAAAACATGAAAATTGAAACATAAATTTGAAAAACTAAAAATTTCCGTTCCAACAAGTCGGATCGTAATTTTTTCTCGATTAACCTTGAATGCTTCATATATATTTGATATTTAAACTTATTTGTGATACTGAAAATTTTGAAGATAAAACTGAAAAATTGTGTTACTTTAACTAATATCTTCTATCTAACCTTTCTATATAGTTCATTCCTTACTGTTAAAAAATAGACAATAAAATGGGAGATGTGTAAACTTTCTTATTTGATCCTATTTTTTAATTTTGTTCGACTCTCTCTCTCTCTCTTCTTTCTCTATATAGTCTATATCATTTGAGATATCACATTTATCTATTTGATATTGAGGAAAACTAGAAAGGAAATAAAATCTCATCCACATACAACTATCAATGTGTGGAAAGAGAATATATCTCTTCCACATGTAGAGGTCTTTTTATTTTCCATCTATACTATTTGTTTAAATGACAAATAATATTTCTTAAATAATATAAAAAAAATGGAATGAAATGAAAAGACGAGCAATCAATTATTAACTAATTTCTTTTAAAAATGGAAAGAAAATCATGACCAATCAGAAAATCATATTGCCAGTACGTGCGGTGAGTACATATCTAAATAAATTTGGACTTTTATACGCAAAAAAAATATAAAAAAGGTGCATAGAATAAAAAAAATAGTAAACTAATTGGTTAGAAGGTTGATATTCAATTTGAAATTTTATTTTTTAATGATAACCATTAACAAATGAGGACATCTACATACTTAATATAAAAATGGAGATCGATAACCATTGATAAAAAAAACCACATTATTTCAATGGTGAGGTACTTCTATCGGTCATTGTTAAGTCATAAGTAATGGTCTTATGAGCATATATATTTTTAATTAAATTTTCTATGTATGATGCGTGCGCAGAGAAAAGGTTGACAAAAGGTTGCTTTACTTGCACAACTTTACACGAATTATTATTATCCATTTTTGCAAGGAAACGGGTATATGAATATCTGAGTCCATATATAGTCATACTCGTACAGCTGATGCATTTTATTTATTACAATATATAAAAAAAATTCTGCAAGTACGTGTACATAAAATATAGTTATAAAACTAACAGCCAATGGCCAATGGGTAGGGGTGCAAACGGATCGAATATTATCTGTTTGTATCTGGTTCTGTATCTGAACATTTGCAGATTCAGATATTCGGATATAGATAGTTTGCAGGTACGGACTGATTTAAATTACGCACAAGTCATAAGTAATGGTCTTATGAGCATATTTTTAATTAAATTTTCTATGTATGATGTATGATGCGTGCGGAGACAAAATGTTGCTTTTTTCAAGGTTGACAAAAGGTTGCTTTACTTACACAACTTTACATGAATCATTATTATCCATATTTGCAAGGAAAAGAATATATGAAAATCTGAGTCCATATTCTATGTATCCCTATTCTTCGTCTTCAAAAAATAAAATAAAATGAAATAAAATCTTCCTATAAAAACCATCAGTGCATGTTCTGCAAAGCTCACTAAACCAAATTAATATATGACAAGTGCTCTAACAGTCTCCTCAGAGGAAGGAAATAACTCAACAAAATATTGAGCAATATTGCTTTTCGTTTATTTTTAATTTTCAAGCACCATGTTTTTTAGTAAGCTCTTCTCATTATGGCCAATAGTCGTCGGTCTAATGCTATCTTGTTTGTTCTCCATTTCCTGTGGGGCCAAGATTCATCACCATACCTTTGTTGTAAGTGATTTCTCTACTATTATTTAGACAAGATAGGTCCGGAAAGTAATTTTTCTTTTTTCATATTTAAATTTGTTAATTAAAATTTGTATCTTACAGTTCATAATATGGAGATTATTTTAAATTGTTTGGATCAATTGGTCGAACTTTTTAAGCGGATATATAATTAACTCATAGCGGATATGTAAACTACCGTAGCCTCACTCATGTCATCATATCATGCATGTTACATTCCTTGGTGTTGTTTATCGCCTCTTAAAAATACCTACTTGTAACGTTGCTTGCTCTTTCTTTATCTCTTTTCTTTTTCTATATATTATTTTGTCATTGCCAGTGCCAACCAAATAGACTTGATAGCTACTAGCTCAGATAAAAAACGTCACGCGTTTCTATCACGAGAAAAGGTTATGCCCCTCAAGCATCTATCTCCCTTCAACTAGTTCAACTACTAACTATCTTTTTTTCAATATATTCCAAGTCAAAAAAAAGAAAAAAAATTCTTTCACCATTCATTTTTTCTCTGATCAATGTGGTTCATTTTTTCAATGATCTGTGCGAAAATATTGCAAATCTAAAACTACGAACGTCTTCTAATTGATTTTATTTTTCAAATGAGATCCATGATAAAGTACTTTTGAGTTATATTTGTATCGTTGATTATTTTTTCTTCTTGATATGTTAGGTTTAAAGACTTCACACACTTGGTATAAACACTTGATATGTAATGTATAAAAACTACGCTTTAAACCTTTTAAATACTTGCACTCAAGGGCGGAACTAGAAATTATGATAGAGGTGGCTGAAAATTAAAAGTGATGAGTGGAACTAGGCTCTAAGCACTAGGCTACAACTAAACATTTGCTATACATTGATGGGGATTGAACTATATAAAAGGTTTTGAAAAAATAAAATTGCTCTAAATTTCAATATACATAATTAAAATTTTAAAATCAGAGGGGTGGCTTAGCTTTGACTGAGCCTTAGATCCGCCCCCGCTTGCACCCACTCTTTTTCCCCTCCAATCAATCTCATCCATTTTGTTGAAGATATGTAAGAAATTTTGTGAATCTAGAACTACGAATGTCTTCTACTAAATTTTATTTTTCAAATGAGATTCGTGATAAATTACTTTTGAGTTATATTCGAATCGTTGTTTTTTTTCTTCTTGATATGCTATGTATAAAAACTTGATATGCTAGGTTTAAATACTTAATATGCTAGGTTTAAGTACTTGATATGCTTGATTTAAAGACTTGCATACGTAGGTTTAAAGACTTGATATGCTATGTATAAAGACTGTACTTTGAATCTTTTAAAGACTTGCACCAACTCTTTTTTTTCTCCGATCAGTCTCGTCCATTTTTCTAACAATCTGTAATGAATTGTGCGAAACTAAAACTACGTACATCTTCTACTCAATTTTCACTTTCAAATGAGATCCATAATGTAGTATTTTGAGTTATATTTGCGTCAATGTTTTGTTTTTTCTTGATATGCTATGTATAAAAAACTTGATATGCTAGGATTAAAGACTTGATATGTTAGGTTTAAATATTTGCATATGTAGGTTTGAAGACTTGCATGCGCCAACTAGCGTTAGCTGTAAATGAACTACCAGCCTTCTAGAAGACAGTCCTAGCAGTAAATATTTTCTTAAATATTATGGTAATAAAGTGATTTTATTCACATAGTTCAGTGGTACAAATGTACAATACTTTTATTTTCAGTAGTAGAAATGTACAATACTTTTATTTTGATTTGATAAATGTACAATACAAATCCACACATACAAAAATAAATTAGAAACCCTATTGATAATTTATAAAATTATAAAAAGCTGTGTATGGAACCAATTCAAGGATTAATCAAGTAATTTCTGAGCTTTACTCTTGTTCTATATCGTAGTGCCACCATTATGTATCGTCCTTCTCATTTTCCTCAAATTCACTCATCTCTCTAACTTCTACTACATTTCAATTCGAATTCACAATCGGTACATCTCTGACATCATAAGAACAACACGAGTCTGACGAGTTTTTGGAAAAAATCACTTGGGCGAGAAAATTACAAGAAAACCGGCTCATCTTCTTCCGATTCAGGCATGCATGCAAATCTTCCAAAAGGAAACAATGTGAACTCAAATAGTGGAAAAAAATGGCCAAATCTTCTATGTTTTTCTAGCAAGTATGCATCACAAACCAACTAGTGGTCGGTATACCAGTCCAAAATAAAATTTATTTACAACGAAACCAAACTATGAACTTGTAACTTGATATATATATATTTACTTTTTTGGTTTTCCCTTAAACAGATTCAAGAAGCTAGCTACACCCGGCTCTGCAATAATACAAAGAGCATTCTAACTGTCAATGGATCATATCCGGGACCCACTATCTCCGCTCGCAAAGGCGACACTGTCTATGTCAAGGTCATCAACAGAGGGAACAAGAACATCACCATCCACTGGTACTATACACACATAGTACATACATAAATAATCTGTCTTTTGCACTATTAATTAAGGAATTATTTCAATCCATGGAACACTGACATGTAATCATCTAATTTCTATATATAGGCATGGCGTATACCAGCCGAGGGACCCGTGGTCAGATGGACCAGAATACATTACTCAGTGCCCTATCCAGCCAAGAGCCAACTACACACAACGGATCCAACTTACGGAAGAAGAAGGCACGCTCTGGTGGCACGCACATAGCGAATTTGATCGTGCTACTGTTCACGGTGCCATTGTTATTCACCCGAAGCTCGGAACCACCTACCCCTTCCACAAACCCCATAAAGAATTCACGCTAATTCTAGGAGAGTGGTGGAACAAAAACATAACTGATGTGTACCAAACTGCAATTGAGTCTGGCAATCAATTCGATCTGTCTGATGCCAACACAATCAATGGACAGCCTGGTGACTTCATGCCATGCTCATCAAATGGTAATTTATTGTTCCCGGTATAGGAAGTTGTTTATTTATAATGCAAGTTGTTAGTGCTTCATAACACGAAAATTCTCTTTGACAATGTTTGTTACTATATCAATTAAACAAAATTAGCAACCAAATTTATTATTTTTTTTCAAATATAATGTGGTCTAACTACATATATTTTTTATTTTTATTTTTGTTGCAGAAACTTTTAAGGTACAAGTCGAACAAGGCAAAATGTACCTCCTCCGTGTAATAAATGCAGCCATGGAAAATGCGTTCTTTTTTGGGGTTTCCAGCCACAAAGTAACGGTGGTAGGAACCGATGCCAGCTATACGAAGCCTTACGTGAATGAATTTATCATGATCACCCCAGGCCAATCGATGGACCTCCTCTTACATGCCAATCAATTGCAAAACTCTTCTTCCCCATTCCGTTATTACATGATCGCGGCTCTATACTTTGACGGAAGTTCTGCAGCCTCTAGAGATTGGAATGTGGCTGTAGCTATTTTAGAGTACAAAACTAATCATTTCTCGCCATCAATAAGACCGGTTTTCACCTCCTTACCAAAGCACAACGACACTAATGCGTCAGCTGCGTTCACTAGCGGTCTTCGCTCGCTTGCCAACTCAGATCACCCAGCTGTCGTAACCCAAACTATCGATGTCAAAATGTATATCACGATATCTTCGAATGAACAATTGTGCCCTAACAGCTCATGTGATGGTCCAAACGGTACTAGGTTAGCTGCCAGTATGAACAATGCTAGTTTCCAAAACCCAAAAATTGATGTGCTAGATGCATATTATAATTCTATTGCCGGTGTGTACACCACTGACTTCCCTGACCAACCACCGCTCTTCTTCAATTTTACTGATGCACAATATCAAGAGAATGCAAAATTTGTTGATAAATCGACAAAAGTAAAAGTGCTCGAGTATAACGCGACCGTGGAGATTGTGTTTCAGGGCACTAACGTAGTAGATGGACAGGTTACCCATCCAATACACTTGCATGGCCACAGCTTCTATGTCATTGGAAGAGGAACCGGCAACTTTGACAACACAACAGATCCTCTGAGTTACAACTTGGTCGATCCGCCATATCAGAGCACTTTGGGTGTGCCAAAGAACGGTTGGGCAACTATCCGCTTTAGGGCAGCTAATCCGGGTGAGTTTATTCTTTTTCCTTTTTTTCTTTTAAATATCAAATATATTAAATCTTTTTATTGATTTAACTTTGACAATCAAAGGTGTGACACAACTACAATGAGAACGATCTGTTTAGCAATATTTGATTAGATAGTTGATCCCGACTAATTAAGTAGATTAGCAAAATTAATCAAATTGTATATTACTTATTGTTACAAATTGTTGTTTTGAGTGTTTTTCATACACTAATCCTTAACATATTTTGGTTTTACAATTAATTAGGAGTTTGGTTCATGCACTGTCACTATGAAACACACAATATTTGGGGAATGGATACTGTGTTTATAACAAAGGATGGTAATAGTACAGAGGCAAAAATGCTGCCTCCCCCTGCCGACAAGCCTCCTTGCTGATTTTACTAAAGCATTTTATTACTTTTTTTTTAAAGGTGAGTTTGCACTGGTTAATTTATTGTATATAATAAAACAAATATTTTGAAATATCTTTTCCTCGTTAAAATTATGGTTGGATTATAATTTGTTATACAATTGTAAATGGATTAACAGATGAATAAAGATGGAGTATATGAAAACAACATCAGAGTATAAGCTTGATTGGAGAACAGGGAAATGCAAGATTTAAAGGAGGTGTTAAGAGTTGTTACAAAAAACTAAATCAGAAATTAAGTAGAGTTTACTGTCACTTGGGCTTCTTTTTCTTGTACTTCCAATTACTTGTGGTAATTAATTTTAGTTGATTTACTTGAATGGTATACAAGATCCATTGATGAATTGTTTCTAGGCCCAAAATGATACTCAGGTAATTGGGCTTATATGAAAAAATTATCTTTTAGGCCCAAAATGTATCTCAAGTAAACGGGCAAAAGTTTGATTCCTCTAGAAAATGATATGATTCCAAATCTACCTATTCCAAACGAAACCTTTTTTTTTTTTTAATCCTTGATAGTGGCTTTTTCCAAACAAAACATAACTAGAGCATTTCAGGAAAGAACCAAATGGTGATGATTCTAAGAAAGCTAAGTTTCTTGTGTTATAAAAACGCCTGGGGAAATTATTACCAAATTATGCTGTTTTTTTTTAAGAAAGCAAAAAGATTCAAGGAGCCAAATTTGACCAAGTATGACATAGTTCACACTGAACTAAAACACGGATTAATTAGTCCTTATTGACTCTTGATTAAGAATGGACCCATATGTCAGTGGCCCACGCCTTCACCTGTCCCTGCCTTCTCTCTGACTCTCTCTCTCTCACGAGCTCTCTTGCCTTCTCTCTTTTAAGACAATTTTGGACCATTGAAAAATATCGATTTTCGAATATTCTAAAAAATAGTAAACAATTTGCAAAAAATGTAAAATTTGGTCTCCAAGCACATTTTAATATGGAGATCATGTGGAGATCATGTTGAATGGTTCGGATTGATTGTTTGAATTTTGAAATCACAAATGACTTATAAACTTTGCTTAAATAAATAGCTGGCTCGATTCTGATATGGTGTCAAGATGTGTCACCATAAAATGGTGTAATTAGGTCCCTCCTCTTGATATATATGCTGGCCTTGTTTAATTCTATGGAAATGAGAAAAGCGATTTTTTGTGACCTTACTATGTAGTCGTGATTATGTTTTAGTAAGAGTGTTAATACTCTATTCGTATCGTATACATGATGTGTTCTAAGTGTCAATGAAAATATAACTCTATAAGTATTAAATTTAGTTCACCCAATTCTGTTTAAAAACATAATTAGTAAAATCTCAAAATATACTCATACAATAATAGAATAATCATTATAAAGATTATATTTTAATTATCTAGCATATTTGAATATTCTAGTTCAGAATTTTTTTAGTGATAAATACACAAACGCGAGTGAAATTTACATTGTTTGTTTTAATCAGTCACGAATTTCAAAGCAAATCCCTATAATTCAAATAGACACCAAAATAATTTTGACACAAATCTCAAAGGAGAGAATGAGGGGCAATGAAATATTTCCCCTCATCCTATATATTTTATATTTTCCTGAAGAAGTAGTTAGATAACCGCCACCAACCTTTCTCTGTCTCTCTCTCTCTCTCAAAACTCAAAATGCCTTTTAACTTTGCTTCATTAGTTGGTCACTTTTTGTTTGTTCATGCTGAAAACCTGGCAGTTTTTTTGAAGCTAGCACAACCATTGTGAAATATCTAATCTATCTAATCTAATCCACCTCTCCATTAATCCCCTCCCCTCTCTCTCATCATGGCTTCTCTCTCTGTCATCATTTTTTCTCCATACTACTTGTAGAAGAGTTTGGTTGCTCTTTATCTTCTCAGGTTATAAACCCCCCTCAACCTCTTCCAAACAATTTATTATATATCAATGGTGGTTCCTGCAAGACTTGATTTAGATTACCATAGTGCTGCAATAATAACTCGTTTAATTTTGTTGTGAAATTATTTGAGAAATGAAGTTAGGAAATGCATGACTGGAGCCAGGCTCCGGCCCACATGAATATCCCACCGAACGAACCGATTCCACCTTTCAACAATGGAAGACAAGAAAAAGTTTAATCGAAATGCTTGATGTTTTGATATATATATTTTCTGTTGATTACGATTTCTTGTTGTTTAATCGAAATGCTTTTGTGATTTATTATCTCTTTATCTAACTTCGATGATCTAGTTTAATCCGTTAGGGTAGTGATAGCACTTTAATAGTAAGAGAAACTATTTGTACGAATTAGCCTCGTTGAGATCTATTAGGTTTATGTGAAGAAAATCTTAGCGGGGAAATCATAAACCAGAACAACAAAACGCGAACAAAGTTCCATCATTTGCGTAAGGAAAATCGCAGTGATCTGTGTAGTAACTTGTGTATTTAAGAGATCAGTCATTTGCATAAGGTAACTCGCAGTATCCTATGTAGAATCTCGATGAAAGATCTGTCATTCTTGCGTAACATAACTCGCAGTGACCTATGTGGTGTCTTTTATAAAACAACAACAGAAAATCAGACCCGACATGAATATATTATCAAAGCGGATTGAGAAGCAATGGTGTGCCGAAACTATAGGAATTCTCATCTCTATCTTTATTTTAATTACTTTTAATTGCTTCCTAATTTACATTGATCACAACAACAACTCTCAATTTTCAGATTTCGTCTAGCCTTTCGAAAGATTGTGATTCGATCGCTCAAAACTCTGAACTAATATTCCCTGTGGATCGACCTCGAATATACTACTCGATAGGATTGTGCGCTTGCAGTCCGAACCGATAGCATTTATGAGTTTATAAATATTAAAAGAAACATCGCTCTCTTTTGAGTGATTAAGCTTTTTGGCGCCGTTGCCGGGGAATAACGGTTCATTGTGCAAGGCCTCGCAAGATGTCATTGCTTTGACCATTTAATCCAATTAATTAGAGACGCCTAGACTTTTTATTTTCTGCATTTTTGTTTTTCTTTTATTTTCAATTTCGTTTTTATTTTTATTTTATTTTTTATTTTTAGCTTTTAGTTTAATTTTGAGATTTCTTTTCTTTGTAGGACA